>JAUPMG010066673.1:0-13329 GCA_031762675.1 Pachysandra terminalis | reverse complement strand
CATTCCCTTGTTTGTAACCTCAATACATATAAAATTCAAAAACCAATAGATTCCCCCCCCCAAGAACAAGAAAAAAAATTGATAGAAGAAAACATATGGTAAGTTTTCTTGGCAGGGGAAATGTGCCCTTAAGGAGTCCTATATTTTGTAAACCATCTTATTGTTTATTGGGCAATTTTGGATTTGGGAATGCTGAATCAATCATGAAGGAAATGGGATTCTGATTCCTCTCTCTAGGGTTAGCAGATGGCCCACCTTGGACATTGTAGCCTCCCCATCACTTTCCCACATATTAACTACACTTAATAGCATTATTGTTACTCTGTTTCTAACTGAAAAAAAAAAGTGATTGCATGTGAAGAGCTGGCTACTTGTGAAGGAATAGGAAGAAGATCCTTGAATCTATAATAGACTGTCTAATTTCCCACATATTAACTACACTTAATAGCATTATTGTTACTCTGTTTCTAACTGAAAAAAAAAAGTGATTGCATGTGAAGAGCTGGCTACTTGTGAAGGAATAGGAAGAAGATCCTTGAATCTATAATAGACTGTCTAACTCCCATTTCAGTTAAGTAGTAACAAGGACTGGGCAGAAGGGTATGAATGTGTTTAACACATTTCAAAGGATGAAAGCACATTTATGGTAGTGGGTCCCTTCTTACTTATTAGACAGGTCCCAATAGCATGTTTTTGTGCAAGATCTTACCCCTTAATTGTTGTTATTTGGAGACTGATGCTAATGAGACTGAATTTTTTTGGGAGTGGAAAGGTATAATGGTAATTTCATTTACTAGCCTAATATGAAGGTATTTATCATATTTTTTTTTTGTGGTTGTTCTTTGTAAAATTTATTTTGAGCTTTGAAGAATAGTAGAACCTGATGTGACCGTAAACGTAGGCACTATTTGAACCTTATGGCGACACCCCTGGGTCCCATAAGACCCCGGTTCTCCCATAAGCACTGTACAAAAAAAAAAAAAAAAAAAAATTATTTCAAAACAACTCGATGACGCGGAGCTATGTGTTGTGAACCCCCTGCTTCTGCCAAAGCGACGACTCAGAGACATTGCTCGACAATGAAGATCGACGATAGAAGTCCGAAAGTGTTTCTGGTGTGTTTGGAGTGCTGCAGTTACAGCAACAGTGGTGAAGGAGAAGGAGATGGAGATAGGGTCAGAGGGGGAGATAATAGGGGATTATAATCATGATTCATGATTAAAAAAGTAGAAATAACTGTTGCTTTAATTCTCTATCTATACACGTTGTAGATTTGTTTCTTGTTTTTTATGATAAAACATGTTGTAATAAAACAACATATTCTCTCTCACTTTAGACTTTTATTTTTGGGTAAAACACTTTGTAGACACTTATAACTATAAGCCTTATTACAAGGTCCAGACGTCTGTTATGGAGGTGACGGTTTGCTATGACCCCACATCATTATGCTACTCAAAAAATACACCGACCTAAAAAAATAATTAATTAATTACCTATTTCTCTCCAATTTATGCGGGACCTCGAGATCCCGCCCTAAGGTTCATTTGTCGAATCATGTAAATCTATTTTGTATGTGTTTGATTTCTTCTTCATCCAATTTTTCTTTCTTTCTTAACATTAATCACCCCAAATTCCCCATCTGTCAAACACAACTTCCAAAAACTTAGATAATTGAATTGATTTAATCAAAAGTGAATTATATAATATAATTATATTATTATTTAAATAGCTAGTTTGCTTCGACACGTGAGAAAAATAAGGGAAAGGGTATCGAATAAAGAAAAATAAAATAAAAAGAGGGATGGGTGAGTCAGGGACTGAGGAACCTGGTTCACTGTCCCGTGAAAAAGATTAAGGTTGTGAATCGGCGAAATTGGATGAAGTTAAAAGTGATGGTAAAGGAAAGAATTCTCAAGAGCCTCAAACTTGTGAGTTTTATTGATTTGAAAGGTGGAGTTTGGCTTTATTTTTGTTTGGGGATGGATAGCCAATACCCAAAAGGAGTAGGCATTTGGGTCTGGCCTGGTTTCCACTACGGCTTGGAATGTGTTAGCCAGCGGCTGAAAGGAGGAGTGACGAACGCGTCTGTGATGGGCGTGTGTTGAGAGATAGTATCAGGGGCAAAATGTATTTTTTTTTCCATCGATAATTATATGCTTTATGCTACAAAAGTATTATTTTACCCTTTGGAATTGTCTATCAGCACACGCCCATAACAGGGGTGTTCATCACAGAGGATCCGCATCTCAAAAGATGTGGGCTTTGGATTTCTCATTCCAACCATCTCTTTCTCTCTCAAGAGAGGCTTATATTTTTTAAATTCATTATCTATTTATTTATTCATATATACAATATATTGGTCATATACCCGTGCATAGCACGTGCCTTTGAGCAGTATATCTGCTTGTATCATCCATAGTTGCTTATGGGAATTTGTATCATATATGAATGGGGACCTCCATTTGGTAAAAGAGAAGACTGCATATATAAATTTTAGGTTGTTTATTTTTGTATGCGTTGATTCTGCATATGACATGTGATGGTGGCCAGCACCAATTACATGATGCCACGGAGACATCCATGAAACCAGCAACCTATCAATCTAAAAATCTCAAGACACAGTTAAGGACACCAACTTTAAGGTTGAGTTTGGCTCGGTTCGTGCTTATTGATAAGCACTCATTAGATAAGTTGCTCAATAAAAACACTTATCCACAGCAACAATAAACTGTTTGTTTGAAAAAAATAGCGTTTGGTAAATACATTTATTTAAGTATTTATAAAAGTTTAGAGGTAAAATAGGTATTATAAAAATATTATTAAAGTTTATAAATAGCATTTATTTAAGTGTTTATGAAAGTTTAGGGGTAAAATAGGTATTTTAAAAATATTACTAAAGTTGTGAGTAGCTTAATGCATAAGAGCTTGGGAGAAGTGCTCTCAGTGGCTTCTCCTTATGGGTAGCCTTCCTCTAGTGGTTATAGGTAAGCACATACCCATAAGCGCTACCAAACACATATTTAATTTTAGAAAGTGCTTGTATAAGCTATAAGCTTCAATAAATACTTGTAGAAGCCGAGTGAAACGCAGCCTAAAGAATGTTACATAATTTTAGGCCCGATGGATATTTTTATTATTTTAAAAAATGTGTAATAAAAATGAAAAGATAATTTTATCATTTTCAAAGTTTTACTTAAATTTGGAACATAGCTAACTGCTTCCCGTAAACCAAGTTTTTAGAAGCAACCTCTTACTTCACTTAAGTGAACTTTCTGAAGAAGTGCTTTCATCCAAAGCAGCTTTTAGAAGTGTCATCAAACACCCAAGTATTGAGTTGGAAGCTGTGACAAACATGGCCTTAAATCCATTGGGCTCTATATTTTTCGGCTTTCGAGCTTAAACTTTGATCGGCCCTTACTGTGCGACTACACTGAAATCACTGACCTGTGTAGTATGAACTCCTACAGCAAATCCAGTCCAGTCTATGTGCTTGTTTTAAAATAAATTTGGGCCTGGGTCCAGTGTCAACAAGGTTGACTTTAAATAAAGTCTTGAGAGGTCCTAAGCATCCATTCTTCATTCCTAGAGTTAGAGCTGGCAAAACATGACCCAACCCGACCCGACCCAATTCGACTAAATGGGTTATTGTCGACTCATTTATTAAATAAATTGGATTTGGGTTGAGGTTTTTTGGACCTGTTGGTAAACGGGTTGAATCCGACCCAACCTACCAAACTTGTGTGACCCGTTTATTATTATTATTATTTATTATTATATTATTATTTTTATTAATTTAAAATTAAAAATAATAATAATTAATTTAATTAATTAATTAATTTTTAAACGGGTTAGCGGGTTCGACCCGTTTATGGCACAGATTGGGTTCGAGTTGAGATTTTCCTGACCCGTTGATAAACTGGTCGAACTTGACCCAACCCATTTACGCCTCGACCCGAATATGACCCTACCCGACATATTGCCACCTCTACTCACTACTGAAATTGTGACCACTAAGGCTGCGTTGTCCCAACTTCTATAAGTACTTATTGCAACTTATAACTTATAAAATAAGCACTTTTTAAAATTAAATATGTGTTTGATAAGCACTAGAGGAAGGCTACCCATAAGGAGAAGCTTCTCCCAAGCTCTTATGCCTTAAGCTATTTCACAAATTTAGTAATATTTTTAAAATACCTATTTTATTCCCAAGCTTTCATACGCACTTATATAAATGTTATTTTTAAACTTTAATAATAATTTTATAATACCTAAACTTTCATAAGCACTTAAATAAATGTATTTATCAAACGTTATTTTCTTCAAATAAGTAGTTTTATTGTTACTGTAGATAAGTGCTCCCATTGAGCATTGAGCAACTTAACTAATGAGTGCTTATCCATAAGCACAAGCCGGGCCAAACACAATTCTTGATTGCAAAAGCTTCAAAAATATAATTGATTTGTTGTTTGAATGTTTAGATCAATTTAACTTAAAAGAATTTCATAAAAATAGATTCTGCAGTGTTTTCAATGTCATCGATATATCGAAGATTTTGGAACTGTTGACATGAAATCCATGAGAAATCGCTAGATTTTTCTTTTCCATGTGACATGAGCGAAAAACTATATTTAAAAAAAAAATTCTATAAAATTATGAAAACATAAATAAATAGTTATTTTTTCCCAATGTCACAACATGTCTCAAGTACTCTTACCAATTTACGACATTGAAATTGCAAACCTTACTAGCGATGAATCATTTCCTATGACATAAGACTTGTCAAGACGGGCCACTTAAAATTAAGATGCATATTTTGACTTTAGCCACATTCTTCTTGTCCTAGAACTCCATATAATTATATACATTCGTCCTAATCTACACAAATTGTGACACCACTACTACCACTACAATGACAACTAACAAATCACCTCCACTATCAAATAAAGAAATAAAAAAGATATTTTTGAAAAATAAACCTAACAAGCTAGACCAGCACTGCCTTTCAATCTTTGAGGAGATTGAAAGGCCTAAAAGAATCTGGTATAATCATAAAAACAAAGTTTTTCTTGTTCATTCAAGTAAGAGGTGACAAGTGTCTTAATGAAAAATGAATTTTTTTTTTTTCATAACACATGTCATCCTCCTATTGAGTGAACATAGAGAATTTTGAAACTTTGACTATACCTGATCTCGTTCATCCCCAAGAGGACGAGTCCGACCGACGCCCATAAGTTTCAATTTTTAAAAGACGATTATATCCTTTCAACGACGCCATGCTCCATCCTTTCATCAATTCATCATCATCCTTTTTCAGCAACCGGGCGACGATGGGTCACAGTCCCACTCATGCTAGCGTGTCAAAGGCATGAAGCAGTTTCTCTTCCTGATATATATATATATATATATATATATATATATATATATATGTGGCCGAATTGCTGCACGAAATACTGAAATAGGATTAAATTGGATAACAACGAAAACCTCTCTTCCTTTCTTCTACTCTCAAATCTGCCATTAAAAGGAACAATAGAAACGTTGAATCTCTTCCCCAGTGCCCTTTTGAATTGCTCAACCTAGGTTTGATTCTTTTCTTATATTTTCTTTTTCCTTTTTCATCATTTGGAAAGCTTTTCGCGGTGAATTGAAGATATTCTTTGATGTAATTCTCGTTTTGGCTTTGCTTCTGCAAATTGATCTGATCTGAATTGTTCTTGCGTATTCTGGATATTGTTATTTATGATTGAAACATTTTGATTTTGTTTTCTTCAGATTATTTGTGGTCCGTTTGCATTCGATTCGTTTTTTTTTTTTTATTGAATTTTGGCTGTTTCATGTTTGATTGTTGTTTTGCCCTAGATTGAATTTTCGGCTCGGTTTTGGAAAAAAGATGGGAGCGTTTATATCGAGATTCTGGTTCATGTTGTTTCCGGCCAAGGAGTATAAGATTATTGTTGTCGGACTGGATAATGCCGGAAAGACGACTACGCTTTACAAATTGCACTTAGGAGAGGTTGTCACTACACATCCTACCGTGGGAAGTAACGTTGAGGAGCTCGTCTACAAGAACATCCGTTTTGAGGTAATGGCACTTCTGCGACTGTTCTTTTTATTGGATACACTTTTGGATGTTTTTGTTATTATTTTGTTTCGTGACGAGGTTTTTTTTTTTTTTTTCCCTACTGTCTAATTTAACAATCATGCTGTGGGATTATGGAGAGAGATAGATATGGTGATTTCTATTATTAACAATTTTGCACATTGAGCTTCTTTATGTTAGGAACAATGAAGAGGGAGATTTAATGTAATTGTGTTTACAAAAGACGTAATGGAAAGGATATAAGATTGAAGAGGTTGATGAGTATAAACATTGGTATACATAAAAGGGATTAGCAATTAGTTCTTAAATAGGAGATTCTTGACACATTTATTACTCATGCACTTCAAGTGGAAATGAAAGAAAACATTAAAGAACAGTCTTGGGAATAAATGGATGGATTCATTCAAGAAACTTTTTGTTGAGGAGAGGATGTTTATGTAGGAAAAGATGATAGAAATTATGATGGGGTACATCAAGGACGAGGCCTTGGATACAACAGTAACATGAGAGTAAGGCATTCTTTAGATTGTGGTTTCTTTTGATATTGCGTTAGCAGATATATTTTTTATTAAAAAATAGTTAAGCATTTAGTAACTTTAGTTACCTTTAAGAGTGGACCAAATTGGAGACCAACCAATTTTTGGATATAACAATAACCTGAGGGTAAGGCATTCTTGAAATTGTAGTTTCTTTTGATATTGTATTAGCAAATATATTTTTTTTATTAAAAAAACGCTGAGCATTTAGTTACCTTTAAGAGTGGACCAAATTGGAGACAAATCATTTCTTTCCAAAAAGTCTACTATTGAGGCTATCTTTTACATGGACCATTATTGGAGAAGTTTAGAGAGTAAACGAGATACATTCATAATTTTTTTTTTTTTTTTTTGGATCTAGAAAATACATACGAATGAGTGGTTGAAGATTTAATTTGGTGGGTTTTAGCAAGAAAAAAGTACTGAACAAATACATTAATATCATTAAGAGCATGGATGGTGGACGCCACCTATTTTGAGAGCATTCTTCCTGATTCATTTTTTTTAAAAAAAAAAAATACACTTGGGTGAACAGTTGCTAGTGCCACCAATGAGTATCCAATAATAATAGGATTATATGAGTGGGGCTATGATTTCTTACTAGTGGTTGAAGATTTAATTTGGTGGCTTTTAGCAAGAAAAAAGTACTAAACAAATACATTAATATCATTAAGGGCGTGGATGGTGGACGCCACCTATTGTGAGAGCATTCTTCCTGATTCGTTTAAAAAAAAAACACCAATGTGAGCAGTTGCTAGTGCCACCAATGAGTATCCAATAATAATAGGATTATATGAGTGGTTGCCTATGAGTTCTTACTCCTTTTGCATTGTTTATGGATGAATTAACAACTTGTATTCAATAGGAGTTGAGATAACTTGGTTTATGATATTTGTATACAATGTGATTTAATCGGACCAAACTGCAAAGTGGTTAAATATGCAAAATAGAAGTGTGGAGGGATATCTTGGAATAAGAAGGTTTCAAAATACGTTTAATTAAAACTATATGGCAGCAATTTTTGTAGGGGTGGAGTTTTAGTAAAATTGAGATCTAAGAAATTCTGAATAGTATTCATGATCTTAAATTAGCCATTTATAAAAGGGGGATATTGAGTAGGATGTTGTACATAGGGTTAGACCTAATTGGCTTAAATGGAGAGGCACCTCTAGAATTTTATGTGACCGACGTATTCCATTCAAGTTAAAAGACAAATTTTATAAGATACTTGGCATGCAATGATGTATGGAGCATAATGTTGGAAAATCAAGAAGCAATATCGTCATAGGGTAAGTTTAGCTGAGGTGTGAGGATGTTGGGATGCATGTGTGGGAAGACTAGAGTATAATGTTGGAAAATTAAGAAGCAATATATTCATAGGACAAGCTTAAGCTTAGATGAGGATGTTAGGATGGATGTGTGGTAAGACTAGGAAAGACAAGGCAAGAAGCACACATATTTGAGACAATCTAGGAGTGGCTGCACTTGGAGATCAAATAAACAAAAGTAGGTTGATAAGATTTGGGCTTGTAGAACAAAGATTTAGGGGGTGTCCGTGAGATTGTATGAGATGGTGCAATTTGAAGGATCTAAAAGGACTATAGGAAGGCTGAAAAGGAACTTTATAGGACTTGGTCTGAAATGATTCTGAGATGCATAATCTGATTGAGGATATAGCTTTTGATTAGCAAGGATGGGTGAATAGGATTTTTATTGATCATCCCAAGTACTTGGGAGCTTGGGATAAGGAATTTCGTTGATGATATTGAAGATGTTTTATGGTACTTCTTGTTTGGAATAATGCACAGCATACTTAATATGTATGCTTTTTCTTTCACAGTTAATAGGTACTGCTGAAAGTAGAAAATGGATGTGAACATCTGATAAATCCGTTAGGAACGTTCAATTGTTCAAATTGTTTATAAAAGACAACCTTATGTGATCATTAAATTTCTTAGAGATTATTGATATTTTTCTTAGTTTAATTCAGGTTTTTATCGATGATTAAGATGGTATACTTTATGATGAATTATGCTAAAAGTTAGGTAGTGCCAAATTTTGAGTGGATTCTCTGTATTCCAGAAGTCAAGTAGAGAGAATTAGGATGCCATTGTATTTAAGTGGCTTGCTACCTTATTACTTGGGAATACTATAATCTTTAACGTGACAATCTGAATTTTGCTTGATGGACCCACGTATGCTTGAACTCACAGAAGTGGGGTCAAATATTCCATACATCAACTAGAGAGAACTAGGATGCCATTGTATTTAAGTGGCTTGCTACCTTATTACTTCGGGATACTATAGTCTCTAACATGACAATCTGAATACTATAATCTCTGAACCTTCCAAAAAAAAAAATGTGAGAAGCTGAATAAATTCCAAAAAACATGACAATCTGATACTATAGTCTCTGATTTTGCTTGATGGACCCAAGTACGCTTGAACTCACTGAAGTTGGGTCAAATATTTGGACTGGACATTATATGAGAGGTTGGATGTAATTATTATATTATAAAATGTTTTTATATTATTCAATCATTTCAACTGATGATTTGTATTACAGCAAAATGCTCTTAACTGTCAGTAGTGTTTTAAAAACCAGGCCACACTGGTCCACGTGTCGAGTGGACTCAACCTCACTATGGCTTCAGAGTGATGTTATGTGGAATCAAAATTTCATAGCTTTACTTTGGTCAACTTTCCAACAATAGAAGGTGAGCATTAATTTTGGAATCATTTGAAAGCTTGAGTTCAAGAACCAAGATTGGGTTATCCAGGTATAGCTTGAAAATGATATGGCCAAAATAAGAATAGCATGTCAGTAATAGCAACAATAAGAACAAAAATGCCTTATTTGAAGTTTTGAACTAGTTGGGATCGCAAAACGAATCTTGTTCTGCCATCCCAATCTGTCAAAAAATATCTTCGGTCATATTATGTGTATTTAAATACTTTCTGACCAACTCCATCCAGGTTCTTTTTGGTCTTTTTCTTGCCCTCTTAGATCCTTTCATGTGCACCCCTTGTACCTTCTCTTAGTCACCTCCTTGGGCCTTCACTTTAGATGTCCAGACTATCCTAATCTACTTTATCTTATATCCTATTTTGGCAACATGTAGACACTCTTGGATATGTTAATTGCTTATATTTCTTTGTCTTCCCACACATTGATTTCAATATCCTCATCTTTGCTGCACTCATCTTATGAATATGGTTCTTCTTTGTTGTCCAACATTTTGCTCCTACATCGTAGCGAGTCTAACGGTTGTCCTAAGAATAATATGTCATTCCAGTATGGAATTCTTAGTTTAATCCTAATAATAGAGTTCGTTTTAAGATTAAAAAAATAGATATATGAAAGATGGGTTTGGTTTTAGGAAGTCCTAGATTTGTGGAAAATCATAGCTTTGCTCAAGGAAGTCCTGCAGTCTATATAAGGCCAGCCGTCCAGCCTTGTTGACTTGTTACTGAGTTGATTTGATTATGTATTGTAGTTAAGATCCTAACTTATAAGAGTGTTTTGTCTGCCCATTCTGTGTGAATTATCCAGTCTAAGATAGGCTTAAGTCACTCCCTTTCTATCATTTATGATTTTCTTTCAGATTTTGTCCTCCAGTTTTGAGTTTCAATCCCAGAATTTGACTAGATTGGCATTCTTTTGCTGTTTCTACATCAACCTTGAGCCTTTTATGTCTGATGAAGGATCCTGTTCCAGAATTTATCTTAACCAGATAAAAACAAAGCAAAAACCAAAAAACAATTTGAACGTTGGGGAAGAGAATCTGCAAGAAGTGTTGGTGTAAAGCGTGTGAAATGATGCAATATAGTCAAGATAGATGTAGAAATTCAAGAAACTACCAATTACTTCCAAGTTTCATACTTTATGTGTAAATGATGATGCTATTGCATGCAGTCAGAAACTATGTAACTCCTAACTACAAAGCTTCGTTGTCTTTTTTCCCTTTTCAATGGATTAGAGATCACAAGGGAAATCCGGCAATGTTGACCTAATAAGGTATGAATAAGATTTTTTTTTTTAAAATTAGCCCTCGCTTCTTTTGAAAGACTGGGATACCTAGAAGAAATTATATTCTTTTAAATTAGTTGGTCAGCAACTAGGTTTAAATCAAGACCCTTTTCTTTTTTGTCTAATTTTTTTTTTTCTTTTTTTTTTTCCCACTTTTCTTTTATTGCTTTTTATATAGTACTTATTTAATATCACATAGGCAGTTCAGAGATGTTGAGGTTGTTCTAGTGCTCCAGTGGAGCTTTTGGGAGTGAGGAAGTTTTCTAAAGGTGTGTGGTGACCATCCAGCATCTCTTTTCTCCCTTCATATTGGTGCTAGTTTAAGATCAGTTTTGATGATAGTGCTTAGGAACTTGGAATCGTAATTGGTGGCTACTCTTAGGAAATGAATTAAAATAATTGATCTCTTCTTTATCTTTATTATTACGGAATCTGACGACATCAAAAATAGAGATTTTTCTGCAATAGATCTCTTTTTGGTGTATGTTTAGTGCTAGGAAAGCAGAAACAAAAAAATTGAAAATTTTGGTTTAGTAGGAATGATAATCAACTTCTTATAGTTTGTTGGCGATTACTTGTTTTTGTGGGTCTTCTTTTTGTTTGAATTCGGCAATGTGAGATGTCATTCTGAGTTATGGAAGCAGTCCTGGAATTTTATGTTGGCTTGATATAGTTGATTGAGATTATGGAATGTATTTACTGCCGTTGATAGGGTTAAGATAACCTTTGCTACAGGACATGAACTTTTTATTGCTGTGATAATGGAGTGCACCTGTGCAAGAGAAACAAGTTCTTGCATACAGAGTAGAAACTAAATTAAGCAATTAAATTGGGATTTGGGTAGTGTGCTAGGAGGGGGAAGGTACTGTAGGACAGCACTTTTAATAAATTAGAAAAATTGGAGGGTTAAAACTCGGATTTAAAGTCGAGATAGTGTCTGATATATGGGGAGAATGCAGGACACAAACTATACCAGATGTTTACCTATCATATGATGTGTGTGTGTGTTTGGTTGAAATTATATGCTGTTGTGTCTTGATTGTAGATTACAAGCTGATGTTTCCCTGCAATAACATTATGCCTACATGAATCAACTCTGGGAAAAACTTGGGCAAAATCCCTGCACCTCTAATTGTTTCTTTTACAGTCTATGTATAATTGGTGTGATCTAGTAAATTCATGGCCTGTGGGTCCAGAAGTTGGCATATTAGCTATTTTATTTCTTCTTTTGTTCTTTCTTTATGTCAAATTTTTGCCTTTCAGGATATTCTATGCGAATGTATTGATTTTGCCGATTTTGATTTTATCAGGTCTGGGATCTTGGTGGGCAAGAACGACTCAGGACGTCTTGGGCAACATATTATCGTGGCACCCATGCTATTATCGCGGTGATTGACAGCACCGACAGAGCCCGGATCCCCATTATGAAGGATGAACTCTTCAGGCTACTCCAGCATGAGGATCTTGAACATTCTGTCATACTTGTTTTTGCAAACAAACAGGACCTCAAGGATGCCATGCCTCCAGCTGAAATCACCGAAAACCTCTCACTTCACAGCATCAAGAACCACGACTGGCACATCCAAGCCTGCTGTGCCCTAACAGGAGAAGGATTATATGATGGTTTAGGATGGATAGCCCAACGAGTGACGGGGAAAAGTACGAGTTAAAAGAGGAAAATTTTGGAGTATTTCTCTCTTCCCAATCGCTTGAAGAAGCTTCTTTGTGGCATCCGCATCCCCGTAGATTAATTGATCGAATCTTTCTTTATGTGGGCATAAAAAAAAATTTATGTTGTGCACAATGGAGCATTTCATCAAACACTTTCTAAAATAACAAGTGTGCTGTAAAATGTCTGTAATGAATCATTCCTTGTTAGCCTCTGTCAACAAATCCTAAATTTTAAAACGATTTGAATTAGAGTATCCAGCATCTGCAATCTTGAGAATCTTGGGGTCCTTCAAACCATCTATCCCAGGATGGGTTTGTAGGGCCGTTTGTCCTGTAAGTGACAACACAGAATAGATGAAGATACGAGTGAGTCTAAACTGAAATTGACAACGACAAGGCACACAGCAATGGTCATGAGCTATTACACTGGAAGTAGTGGATCCGACCGGGATTCTATGTTTAGCAGCAATCTGGTGAACAGGAAATGATATATTCAGTTCCCTATTAAATCAATGAACCATGACAACATATTTTCGTTTTACGTATTCTTACTCCTTGCATGCAGCTGACACCTTCTCTGTTTTCTCCAGCAATTCCAGCTCTTCCTACATTTTAAGAACAACGGATTAGTAAGTTTTTTCATAGAACGAAATGACAACAATGTCTCTGTAGCTAATTTGTATTTTGTACAACTTGTAAGAAACCAAATGGTAGCAAGAAATGACATTTAACTTGGGCTGTCAAATGGGTCACACATTATATCCGAATTCGACCAAAAAATCTCGAATATGGTTAGCACTTGAAATCCTATGGATCTAGATATCATACCAGAGTAAAATCGAATTCGAATGTGGGCATTGTTGATCAGGCAGGCTAATTTAACCCCACTTTACACGCGGCGCTTGATTACGAGCACGTGTACGCGTTTTGGGTATAGTCGCACACACTGAATCATTCCATAAAGCTGTAACGGCTGTACAGCCGTCCCTGTC
>JAUPMG010066651.1:0-13331 GCA_031762675.1 Pachysandra terminalis | reverse complement strand
TTATAATAAATTAATGTCGTTTCTATGATCTCTCTCTCTCTCTCTCTCTCTCTCTCTATATATATATATATATATATATATATATCGATATTCCCCCTCTTTTTTGTTTTTCTATATATCTTTATTTCCTTGGAGTAGGTAAAAAAATTAAAAATAAATCGCCAGCCCAAAAACTGTATTACCAACACCCGGGTACATTTATTGAGAACTGTCACTAAAGGATTATATCAAAAACCATTTCAAATGAAGGCATGCAGATTCTAACTTTGGTTTGTGCGGCCTGGGAAAATAAGAAGAAAAAAAGGAGCTGACTGAAACCAATTCTAAATCAGAATCAAATCTAGAATTTCATTGGAAATATGAAGTATCTACTAGCACTCTGAAAGGGAGAAAAAGGGACTAATAACATTAGAAAATCCAATTTGAGTTCTTTAATTAACTCATTTTGAATCATGCTTTTGTAGAAGTGCTCTCTTGATTGTTCACTGTTATTAATATAAATGTGCTTCATTTTTTGTTGTCTCTATTGGTATGTCTTGGGTTGGACCTTGTACTTGAGAGACTTGCTTAATCAATGGCAATTTCATGCTCTTGGAATCCAGGGGAAGATCTTATATAGAGCCCTTCTAGCGGTGCTTTGGGGGATTTGGCTTGAGAGAAATAGAAGAATTTTTGAAGGAACGAGTAAAAGGGTGGAGGAACTCATTGACTCCATCATGGTCATGACTGTTTCTTGGGTGTGTTTTCTACCAGATGTTAGAGATATCTCATGGACCGATATGTTGAGGAGTTGGGATACAATTGCATATTTGTAGTCTTTTCAGGAGTTCTGGTTTTTCTTCGTGTAATTTTGTTTTTCTTTGCCTATTTGTTTACTACTTGTATTTTTTTCTTTTTATGATTTTAATAAACTTGTATTTTCTTCTTTTTATGATTTTAATAAAATGTTATTGATCAAAAAAAATAAAAAATATAAATGTGTTTCATTGAGCTTCAGGCAAATTTTCTTCTTTTAGGCTTAGAGTTCTGTATTGGTTATTGCTGAAGAACATCAGGTACAATCTTGGGATTATAAGTATTGTAGGTCAGTTAATATAAATGAAATTCTCCTCCCTTTCTGTTGGTCCGAAAATGACCAAATCCTCCTGTCCCGGTCGGTTTGTGGTTCTCACTCTCGGTCGTAGGGCCGAAGTGTGCGCTGGCGTGCCAGAACTTTTGCAAGTTACCCGAAACACAGGTTATGTGAGTCAAATTGCGTAAGTTGATGGTTAAGATAAATTGGTCGATGTGTGACCGACTGTAAGTCAGACGATTGTGTGGTTCTTGATCTCGAAGGATCAATGGTTAATCTAGAGAAACTGATTTTACGCGATCAACAACACTTTTTATATTAGAACAAGTAGAACAATGGGTCAATATACAACTTAGAAAGATAAACTTCCTAATTTTAAAGGACAAAGAAACAGTAACAAAGAAAATAAAAAACCTCTGGCCGTTCCTTAGGCTCCGATTGTGAGACGCGACTAATCTACTTCACGTGTGCACGAATCAGCATGCAAGGGACTGTCAAGAGGGTCTCCGCAAGTCTCCTAACTACGATTCCTTCGTTACCGACTAGAGGGATCTTCTACGAGAAGCTTAGTCCAAGGTAAGAAGTAGGTGTAGCGGGATCCTTGCAAGAGCAACGGATTAACTGGTGATTGCTAAGGAACTAAACTAAACTAATGATCACTGGGGATCAAGAACTAAACTAATCTATGGTATTTTGGGTTGATTTGCTGTAGAGCTCTTTGATTGATTTGCTGTGGAGACTTTCTTTGTTTCAGCCGGTTCTCTTTTATAGCCCATTATGGCAATCGTTCGGCAGTTATGAATAATGGGAGGTTAATACTTCTCACTTGTTGACACCTGTCCCACTCTGCCATTCCTACTTGGTGACATCTTCTCACGTTCTGTTGATGGAAGCGAATTGTGCTTGAGCCAATTCTTCTAGGCCTGTGTTCCTGTGCTAGTCATGTACCCTATTAAACTCTCATGCCTTTAGCGCGTGCAAGTTAATAGGTTGCGGAACCAGGTCGGACTAGGGTGTCTTGGTTTGGCCTAAACATTGCCCCCTTTTCTCTTGTTCTTTCAAAAGCCTATTTTTGAATTGAAAAGAGAAAATCTTAGCTTTCCTTGGAAAGCGGCGATCATCATTGCCGTCTTTTCATCTTTTTCAAAATTTAAAAAGGTCTGTTTAAACCTCTTCATCTGTTACCTATTTCTTCCCCATCTCGCATTCCTGTTGCTTCTCCTCTTCTTTCTCATCCCTGTTTCAGTTCCCTGAAAAAATATACTCATGGAATCCAGTGCTTCTTCCGATTCTGTTGGTCTGGGTTCAGCCGACCAGCACATTACCTTTCCTTTTGCCAACTCATTGGCCATTAGCCCTTCGTTTGCTGAAATGGCGCCTTCGTTGGCGGCAGCCCTTAAACCCGTTTTCCCCAAATATTTTGGGGAAAGCTTCCTTGCTAATGCCTCCTTTCTTGATTTGCAGACGTGGTCTACCAGATGTTCTCTGAGATCCTGGCCGAAGGTCAATGCAGATTGGGTGGCTTGGATCGACCGCCAAACCCCTTTCTTCGCCCCTCTTTGGAAATCTACAGGTATTTTTGAACTTATTCAATATTCCCGGTTTGAACTCTCCATGTCTCACTCTATGTTAGCAGCTTTGGCCTACTTTTGATCCCGTTCTACCAACTGCTTCCACCTGCCCCGTGGCCCTATGAGCCCAACAATCCTAGACATTTGTGCCCTTACTGGTTTGCCGCCGATTGGAGAGTCGGTTGATGGCAACCTCTCTTCCTCTAATCTTCCCTATGACAATTCTAACGCCCGAGTTGCGTACGGTACCTTCATGTCTCGGGTGAAGAAGAAATCTTCCACCCCTAATGTTCAGGAGCATTACTCCTTTTTGTTAATGTTCCTTTGCAGAAGCCTATGTGTTGCCTCCAATCAGTTGACCAAAGAATACACTAGGGTAGCTCTTCCTCTGGCCAGCAGCCGAGAGCTTGCCCTAGCCCCCTTTTACCTCTCTCAGCTTTACTGTGGCTTGTTCAGCCTTGCCAGCAGAAATCTTGCTTCTGTTGGCGGTCCTCTATGGCTTTTGCAGTTCCGGGCCTAGGAGTGTTTCCCAGGCTTTTTGCTCAGTCAGCTGTGTCTCTAGTCCCTAACCTTCATTTTCACGGCCAACGTTGGCTGAATTCTAGCCTTTTTCCATGTTCCTTCGCGGAATGTTTCAAATTCTTCTTTACTCTCCCCTTTGACTGCTTAGATATACTCTTTTTTCCCTTTCCGGTCGAATTCGGTCAGTCTGAATTTCTTAATCTTTCTCTTTTTGAGGACTCTGATGATCTTGTGGCCGGTCCTAGACGGAACTCCATTTGGGCCTCATACTTGATATGTCGAGATCTCCATTTTGGATCTCTGGAAGAGGGAACCCCAGACCGAAACCAAAAGTGTGGGGCAGAGATTTATCTCCCCAACTTATTGTCTTAGCAGTTTGGGTTTGCCCAGGTCATCCCAGCTCTTGCCCTTGTTTCTTTCCACCGTCCTCTGTACCTTCGGACCGTGATTTCTTAGGCCGATGACATTCATTGTGTCAATCAGCTCTTTGAGAGTTCGGCCACTAAATTTTCCATCACCCACTGTCCTAACAACCCCGCTTCATCCCCTACTTTCCATAGCTGGTGGATTAGTTATTTCATTTCTTCCTTTATTGTTGGTTTGCCTGCGTACATCTCCTGCTTGAGTGCGCCAGCCGAGCTGATTCCTTCTGTTCCGGTCGAGATTCCTCCGACCGCCAAGCAGACGAGTCCTAAGAAGAAGGGTAAAGCCCTTGCCAAAGTTTCTTTTAACCAGCCAAAAAAAATCAAGACAGGTAATAATTCTTCTATGAAATCTGTCATCCTTTTCGAGAATTATTATGGGTTTAAATGGAACCCTCTGGACGCCCCCAAAACCCTTAAGGGAAAAATGGTTAATGCATTGGCCTAGAAAACGGCCGCTCATGATGAGCAATATTTACAGTCCTGGATTTCGGCCGGACCACACTCTTCTAGAGTTTTTGAGTCTGATATGTCTCATTATTTTCCACCGTTACCTAATCCTTCACTGATTCCTGACTCGGCTCTTGGACTTGCTGAGTCTTTCAATTCTTATGTCGATCGGCCGGACCGAGTTAGCTTTAGTGGGATATTTGCAACTGGTTCCCAAACTGGTAGTGCAACTTTAGCCGTGCTACCGGCCGAAGCCAAAGCCACCATTGGCATTCCAGCTCCTATCTATCTTGCCTTTTCATTATTTTGTTCTTTCAACTTGGTGTCTTATCCTTCTCTGTCATTTACAGCTAGAGCTTTACCCTTGAATGCGGAGGGTCCTCGGTCGAAGAGGAGACGGCCGGAGAAGACACTACATCCTCTATGTCTCAGGTTCAAAAAAAACATAAGCCAAAATCAAAGTTCAGGCTGACGCGACTGTCTGACCGTCACACTGAGAAAAGTTTTCAGACAAAGGAAGCTGGCTCCTTATTTGATCTGTCAGATGAGGATGCGATAGTAGGGACCACATCGAGAAAAGGAAGCCTGAAACGCCTGTTGTTTCTCGCTTGGCCAAACGGTCGAAGTAGCGGGCAGGGAGGTCACCTTTGCCTAGTGGCGAAGGTTCTGGAGGGGTTGAGATGGAAGTGTCCAGTGACTCTTCTGAGAATACCCAAACGGTCGCTGGAGAGATATCAGACGATAATGGTAGCACTGGCTCCTTGCCTCCTCCTCCTTTTGAACCCGCCCTGCTAAGAGTCCAGATGTAAGCTTTCCTGTTCTTCCGACGAATTTTGATGATTATCTTAAGTCGGTCGAAGATTTTCTGGTGGCTTCAACCTCCCTACCTCTTACTTCTTCGGCCATTGAATTTGCCATATCTTCGGCCATGGACAAGGCCAAGGTAAACCTTCAGGGGGTTTTTTTCTCTGAGTTTATTCGAGTTTAGTACTGACCAGATGCTCTCCGCCTTCCATGATTGCCTAAATATTCTTCGGTCGTCTAGTCTAGTTGATTCCTCACTTCTCTCGACCTTGGCAGAAGTGCCGACTTGGGTGTTGGGTTTTCGCTCGACTTAAACTCAATAGCTTGAAGCTACCTCCTTTTTGAATAACATGTCTTTGAGGATAAATGAAATATCAGCATTGACGACCTCCTTTGGAGAGAAGGCAGAAGAATTGGAGGTTTCCAAGAAGACAGTCGCTCAAGCCCACAATTGTCTGGAGGAGATAGCGCTGGAGCAAAAACGGCTGGATGAGGAAAAAGCTGGCCTACTTGTTGCTGTAGCAACGACCAAAGGTGCCCAATGAGCCATTGTTTTGGAGCAGAAGGAGATTGCTGAGGAGCTGCCGAAGAAGGTGGAGGAGGTGCGAGCAATTAAAAGGAAGGAGACCGAGTGGACTAGTAAGAAGCATCTTGCCACAGAATTGGTCGCGGCCTTATAGGCCAAATTTGACTCTTTAAAAAACTTGCCTCTTTGAGCTCTTTTACATTATATTTCTGTTTGCTGGCCCTATGGCCGTTTGATGGCACTTTTTGGATGTTGATCAGTCATATGGCCGTATTTATTTAATCTTCTCTTGATTCCCACATCGTTGGGTAATACTCTTTTAAGTATCGGCCATTTATAGGTTGTCTCTCTGTTGCTTCTTTTTTGTCTTGTATGGTATATGCTCCTCCTTTTAGCACCCTTTGGATTCAGTATGGACCCTCCCAGGTCGGTGGCCATTTCCCGTACACATGGTGCTTATGGTCGACAGACAATATAGTTTTCCAAACCAAGTCGCCCTCGGCAAAGGACTTGCCTTTGACTTTTCTATTATATGACCTTGTCACCATTCTCTTTTGAGCTAGTAGTTCTTCATATGTCCTAAGTCTTGATTCATCTAACTCTTCTAAACCAATCATCATGGCTTCCGTGTATTCTTCCGGTGGCACCTGGTGCTGCATTATGGTTCTTATCGAAGGAACTGTGATTTCTAGCGGAATAACAGCATCGTGGTCGAATGTTAAGGCAAAAGGAGTATTCCCAACTCCTGATTTGAAATTGGTGCGATAAGCCTATAAAGCTTCTGACAAGGTTTTGTGCCAAGATATTGGTCTATTTTCAATCATTTTGCGCACAATGTTCTTCAATACTTTGTTAGTAGCCTCGGCTTGGCGTTTGCTTAGGCATAATAGGGAATTGAGTTAATGATCTTGATTCCGTACTCGAACTTAGTCACTTGCCCCCAGTGACAATGAAACCTTGATCGGCTGTTATGGTTTATGGGATTCTGAATCGGTGGATGATCTGTTCTTGGATGAAGCAGATAATATCTGAATGTTCCACGTTTTTCATTAGTTTTGCTTCCGCCCATTTAGTAAAATAGTCGGTGGCCAATATTATAAAACTGTGGGATCCTGATGATGGAGGGAGCATCTTGCCTATGAGATCTATGGCCAATCCTCTGAACGACCATGGTTTGACTATTATGTGTAAATCTACGACTGACGCTCTTTGAATAGGGCCATGTTTTTGGCACTTTTCACACCCTTTAGCATATCTAAGGCAGTCTTTTAGAATTGTAAGCCAATAATGCCCATGCCTTCTTATTAACCATCTCATTTTAATGCAGGCCTGGTGAGCCTTACATATTCCCTCATGTACTTCTGCCATACTCAACATGGCCTCATGCGGGCATAAGAATCTTAGGAGCATCCCGTTTGGACTTTTCCTATATAATTCACCGGTCATCATCACATACTTATTTGCTGTGATTTTCAGCCTTTTTTCGCTCCTTAGGTTTGGCGTCCTTAAGTACTCTATGAGTGGGGAACGCCAATCCTCAAGCTGTGCCTCAACTTCCATGATTTCTAAGGATATTACTCTCCTTCTAACAGATGGCAGGGATCTTTTCTGAACCGAAATGGTCCTTTCATTGGTCCCTTCCAATATTCTTAGTCTTGATGCTATTTAGGCCATTTCGTTAGCCTCCTCATTCTGCTATCGTGGGCAATGAGATAGTATTACATCATCAAATTCTTTCAATAGTTGGCAAGCGACCGCGTATAGTGGCATAAGCTGCCAACTCAAGCACTTGTATTTGCCCCTAGTTGGTTGATTACCAACTGTGAGTCTCCTCTAATTAGAACTTCCTTTGCGCCCCTCTCTAGTATCATTTTCATTCCTATCATCAGGGCTTCATACTTGGCCTAATTGTTTCTACAAGAAAACTCCAACTGGAAAGTGTGTTCTTGTTTATCCCCTCCTGGGGGTATGATAATTATACCTGCCCCACAGGCCATTTCTGTTCTTGATCCATCAAAAATCAAAGTCCATGGCTGGAACTCCACCATGTTTGATTCGTACATCGCATTAAACCCCATTGTGGGATCCCCTGATGGGTGATCAGCTAAGAAATCTGCTATTACTTGGCCTTTTACCGCCTTCTGAGGGATGTATACAAACGTAAACTCTGATAATGCCAAGATCCATTTGCCTATCCTTCCTCTTAAATAGGGCTTAGCAAGCATGTACTCAATCACATCTATTGGGGCAATTACTAACACCGTGTTAGTTATTAAGTAATGCCTAAATTTTATAGCCGTGTAATATAGTGTTAGGCACAACCTCTTAATGGCCGTGTACCTTTGCTCGACCGGTAGCAAGAACCGACTTAAATAGTAGACCGTCTGCTCATGTCTTTGGCCATTCTCTTGTGCTAGGAGGATCCTAATGGAATTTTCGGCCGCTGATATGTATACCTTTAACGGTGTTCCTTTCTTCGAAGGAATCAGCACTGATGGATTTACTAAGTACTCTTTGATGGCATCAACAGCCTTTTGGTGTTGTTCCTCCCATTTGTATTCATCTTCTTCTTTTAGTCACAACAAAGGAGAAAAAGATATCAACTTCTCGGCCGAGTTAGAGATGAATCTCCTGAGGAAGTTGATTTGGCCGAGGAATCTTTATAATTGCCTCTTAATAGTGGGGGCCCTTGCGTCAATTATGGCTTTTGCTTTGTTTTTGTCTATTTATATCCCCCTTTGGTGCATCAAAAATCCTAAAACATTTCCTGCTGATACGCCGAAGGCGCATTTTAGAGGATTCATCTTCAACTTGTGCTTCCTCATTCTTACGAATGATGCCCTCAGGTGTTTAAGATGCTTTGCTACCTCTGCCGATTTCACCAATATGTCATTTATATATACTTCCATGTTTTGCCTATCATGTCATGGAAGATACTGTTCATTGCCATTTGATATGTGGCTCCGGCATTCTTTAAACCAAAAGGGATTACTACCCAGCAATATAAGCCTATTGCCCTCGACCCCTGAAATGTGGTTTTCTCAACATCTTCGGCTGCTATGCCGATTTGGTTGTAGCCAGAATGGCCGTTCATAAATGATAGTATCTGATGCCTGGCTGCTCTATCAATTAATAAATCGGCCATTGGCATTGGATATTCATCTTTAGGTGTCACTAAATTGAGCTTCCTAAAATAAATACATAATCTGATCTTGCCATTCTTTTTCATGACCGGTATTACAGTCGACACCCATTCCACATAACGGATCAGCCGAATGAACTTGCATTCAACAGTCTTTCAGTTTTTTCTTTAATATTTTCAGTTAACTCAGATATCATTCTTCTCACTGATTGTTTATGTGGCTTATTTCCTACTTTTAAAGGTAAAAGATTATCAACCAATCTTTGGTCTAAACCAAGCAACTCATGGTAGTCCCAAGCAAAGAAATCTTGGAATTCATAAAGCAACTCAATTAACTGATATTTACATTGCTCAGGGAGCAAGCTACTTACATAGACCGGCCAGTGGTCGGTCTCACTTCCTAACTCTATTTCCGTCAACGGGTCTTGACTTTTGGCCTTTACGTCATCCATTTTTCCAGGGGCAGCTTCAATATCTTGCATGGATAATCCTTCTTCATTTAGATCATCCTCAGCTATACATTCGGTTGACGCAACCGAAACTTATTCTAGTAGCCTTTCTGCCATGTACGTTTTCAGTGGTATTTCTTCTATCTTGTAATCCCAGCTTGAGCGATAGGGGATTATCGCCGTCGGTCCTCGTTCAGTCTGATTAAGGTCTTGGTCGACCGTCACCGAAATTTCTGTGGGTCGGCTGTGTCTTCCACTCATTGTGAATTTCACTGGCCCTATCTCTCCTCCATATAACTACGCTTCAGCTGAATTGGAGTCTGCTAGGAATGTCGTCCATCAGCCTTAATGAATTCCACCTTGTTTTCATTCTAGAAGATGAGGAACTGGTGAAGGGATGGTGGTATGCAAAGATTGGAATGAATCCAATCACGCCCACACAATGCATTGTAACTTGAAGTTGATTCCACTACGAAGAAAGCTGTCAAGCCTTTCTTTCGTCCAATTTCGATCTCTATCAGCAACACTCCTTGGGTGGTCGAAGTACCTCCTGGGAAATTAGCGACCATTATTTTGGTCGGAATCAAATCATTTAGGGTTTTCCCTACTTTTTTCATTGCCCTATTGGGTAATATGTTTACGGCTGCCCCATTGTCGGCGGTGACAGGGATCCCGTCCATGTGTATGTTGATGTATGACGGTCGTAAGTGTTGAGCCATCCTTAAGGATGGCTTTGCAAATGTTACCTGATCAGCCTGGTCGTCAAAATCAATCCTAGGTTTATAGCTTTCTCCTTTTATGTTAAGCAGGGTTGTTGGACTCTGGTGTTCTTCAGTACTGGCTAGCATAGCCACTATACCTTCTTCATCCTGCTCTTGCTCAACTTCTAGCCCCTCATCTTCTTCCTTTGCCTGAAAAGAGATCGGCAACATAAAAACCATGTTGCAATCCATGGTGACGGGAGGGAGTATCCAAACTGGATGGTTTGACTTTCCTCAATAGCAACTTCTTCCTTTGGGACTTCCTCTTCTGAGAGACTTTCAGTCATCAACAGCAAGTGCTCTGAGGTGGCAGTACTCTGGAGTTGCCGTAAAAGCTGATCCAATAATAAATCACCGTCTTCTTCAATTAAAGTGAGCTCCAGTGACTCGTCTGTCTTGTCTTGAATGCTTATTAGATTTTCTGGAACCACCATTTGTGTCTCATTTTTCCTTCTAGGGCCTCTAGTTACCACCATCCCTCTTTGCTTCTTCTGTTCGACCGATATTTCCCTAAGAGCCGCTTGCTCCCTTTGCCAACTTCGTTTATTTGTTCACGTCATTTCCCATATCGGTGGATCGACCTTTGGGTGGCTGACCCTGGTCCATTTTTCAACCCTGCCCACTGGGGGTTTAACCATTCTTGGTCGGCCATGGTGATAGTCAGGTCGGTATTGCCGAGGCGGTGGTCATCGTGTCTGACGATTGCTGCCTCTCATTTGTCTGTCCTTCCGTCCAATGTCCTCATGACACCTATTGCAGAAGTTGCGACTTTGATAGACTATGTTCTGACCGTTTGATTGGTTAGGAGGATACACCAATCGATTGCTTACACAGTGGCCACGCCATTCTGCTGGTTCGGCCTTGTGGACCTTGGGTCCTGTGAGGGATGCAGCGCTTGTAGGATTCAGGTCTACCTTCAGCCGAGGGCTTCTGATCCTAGATCCAACCATGTTGACTGGAAAGGTTGTTGAGAAAGGGTCGGTGTCTATTTCCATCACCTCTTTCCTTTATCCAGGAACTGAAGCAATCCATGATCGATATTGTCATTTACCATAGCATGGAAAACAAAACAATCAGCAATTTGAGTGAGTTCTTGACCCGTGCCACTTACAGTATTCCCCTTTTTCATGTCATCGGCCGAAGAAACTTTGTGCCTTCTGGCGGCCTAATGAACTTGCCTCTTAAGAAGTGGTCAAAAATTTCATCAGCCTTTGATATATCAAAGGAAAACTTCCTTCCCTTTCCGGGAAGTTCTTTTTTCCTTCCACTTGTGTACTGGCTATCTTTTTTTTTTTTAACGCTGCACACGTGAATGGCTTATTGGATATTACTTCGGCCAATGCTAACTCATAGTTGGGGTCCTGGAAGTAAGTTCCAATGGTGGACGTTTTCTTCTGACTCTCTTCTTGAAAAATTCGTTCATATTTGGCCACTCTAGTTGATAATTCGAAGTGATCTTCGAATTCCATCCCATCGAACTTCTTTCAAAGTTCGATATCCAGACTGTTATGGGCTAGTTTCACGAACTATGGTTCAGGGAGAACTATTCTACATCTATTTCTTACCTTTTTAAACCTCCCTATGTATCTATCTGCCGTTTCATCCGGCAACTGTCTTAATCTAGCTAAATCGACCATTGATATTTCAGGTTCGGTCCAGTAAAACAGGGAATGGAACTTTTCTTCCATTTCTGCCCAATGTTGGACCAAGTTGGGCGGCATGGTTATATACCATGTAAATGCTTGGCTGGTTGGGGAATTCCTAAACAGCCTTAACTTATGATAATCACTTGGTGACAGTTCACTACAATGTACCGTAAGTCGGCTTACATGTTTGATGGTCGATTGGCCATCCTCTCCTGAAAATAGTGAAAAATCAGGGATTCTGCATCCCCTAGGGAAGTCATACCTAATGTCTACCCAATTAGGGTATGGCTTGCAATATGACGGTCCGGATAACCGCCTAGGAGGCATGGTAGCCACAACCTCTTGGACCCAGTGATATACATGCTCCCTTTCTATTCCCCCGGGGGGCCCTAGTGGCTTACAGTATTCCCCTTTTTTAATGTCATCGGCCGAGGAAACTTTGTGCCTTCTGGCGGCCTAATGAACTTGCCTCTTAAGAAGTGGTCAAAAATTTCATCAGCCTTTGATATATCAAAGGAAAACTTCCTTCCCTTTCCGGGAAGTTCTTTTTTCCTTCCACTTGTGTACTGGCTATCTTTTTTTTTTTTAACGCTGCACACGTGAATGGCTTATTGGATATTACTTCGGCCAATGCTAACTCATAGTTGGGGTCCTGGAAGTAAGTTCCAATGGTGGACGTTTTCTTCTGACTCTCTTCTTGAAAAATTCGTTCATATTTGGCCACTCTAGTTGATAATTCGAAGTGATCTTCGAATTCCATCCCATCGAACTTCTTTCAAAGTTCGATATCCAGACTGTTATGGGCTAGTTTCACGAACTATGGTTCAGGGAGAACTATTCTACATCTATTTCTTACCTTTTTAAACCTCCCTATGTATCTATCTGCCGTTTCATCCGGCAACTGTCTTAATCTAGCTAAATCGACCATTGATATTTCAGGTTCGGTCCAGTAAAACAGGGAATGGAACTTTTCTTCCATTTCTGCCCAATGTTGGACCAAGTTGGGCGGCATGGTTATATACCATGTAAATGCTTGGCTGGTTGGGGAATTCCTAAACAGCCTTAACTTATGATAATCACTTGGTGACAGTTCACTACAATGTACCGTAAGTCGGCTTACATGTTCGATGGTCGATTGGCCATCCTCTCCTGAAAATAGTGAAAAATCAGGGATTCTACATCCCCTAGGAAAGTCATACCTAATGTCTACCCAATCAGGGAATGGCTTACGATATGACGGTCCGGATAACCGCCTAGGAGGCATGGTAGCCACAACCTCTTGGACCCAGTGATATACATGGTCCCTTTCTATTCCCCTGGGGGGCCCTAGTGGCTGAATCTCAAGATTCGGTTGGCTTTGGTTAGTTCGTGCCTGACCGATGTAGCCTAGTGGCTCGTTTCGGTCACTCATCAGCCTAACCGGCTTTGGCAGGATGGGCCTAGCAGGTGGTGCATTTACCATGGTTGTTGGCTATTCAATGGGATTGAAAATTTCATTCCACTCATCAACCATCTGGCCGAAGTTTCGTTATCTCTGGTCGAACTATTATCCTGTCTCGTCACGGGCTCTATTTCAGAAGGATTTCTGCTGAATCCTTCAACTACGGCCGCGTGAGTGCGTCCTAGATCTACACCCATTCTTATGATGCACTGATTTAAATTTTGTAGGGCTTCCAACACTCTATCATTGAATGGAGAGGATGGTGATCCTACCTCAGTGCCCGGGATGGCCTGGCCTTGTGACTAGGTCGACGCTGTGTTACTGCCAAGTGCATCCTCTTGGACATGTCCATTATGGGGAGTACTCCTTCACGATTATCATTAGACCGTCCACCCGTCCTAGTCTTGTGTCACGCCCCGGATCCCAGTGACTCAGATCCCAAGGTGGGAAGGTACGGATCACAAGGTGAGACCTTCGGGATCTATTGCTAGACCGCGGATTGTCATATCATAACCCAAGATAGCA
>JAUPMG010066619.1:1386-13333 GCA_031762675.1 Pachysandra terminalis | reverse complement strand
AATTTGAGTGCCAATAGTACTGTTATGAGAGTTGTCTCTTGTTATCCTGGCTGGCTAGATAGTAGGATTTTTCCTCTGTTATCTGCAGGGTTGCTCTGTTGAGGGAACTGATCTGAGCTGATTCAGTAATCTGGTATTCTACATCATGTTAAGCAGATGGCTTGCCAAATGCTACTGAACTGATAGGATTAATCAGAATTGCTGGGTTGAATCTGAGGGATTGTTCAAATTGAATATTCTGTTGTGCTGATCTGTACTATGTTGATGATGGTCAGAATCTAGGATGTTTGATTTGGTACTGTCTATATTTGTGCTATCTAGTCAGACAGGGTTGGGTTTAGAACACATGTTTCACCTACTTTCTTGATATGGATGCATTTTTCTGGGGACAAGGTGAATGCTCCAGCTCGTTTCTCTGTGTGCTGTTGAGGTTGCCCCTGATAAAATGACGAGGCTGACCTGACCTGATTCTGTGATCTGCTGTATGCATCATGTTAGTCTGGTGACTTGCTAGTGGGGTTTAATTGAAGGGGTGGATCAGAATTGCGGTGGATTCTTGAAGCTGATATGATGGTACTATGCTGATGGGGGGCTGACCTGACTTGATTCAGTGATCTGGTTTCTACATTTAAGCCAGTGGTTTGCCTAAATGGTTCTGTTCTTTTAGGGTTGATCTGAATTGCTGGGTTGATGTTCAAATTGAATTTTCTGCTATGTAGATCTGTGTTGTACTGTTGTCCCTTATGGGCACTGAATTTTTCTTTTTGCCGAGCATTGTAGTGGCTTTTAACTGAACTATGCATTTTTATATATTATCAATACAATTGGAACTTACTTCACCAAAAAAAAAAGGAACTTACCTATTCCAAAAAAAAAAAAAAAAAAAAATCATTTCATGATTTGATTGAACACCCATCACTTGGTTTTAATCTATTTTGTTTCTTCGGATTGCAGAAATCAATTTGATTAATAATAAGTGGAACTTTTGGTTTCTGAGTTCTTAGATTCTTCTGGGGTTCCCTTCACTTACGGTTACTGCATTAACTTTAATTTTATGTAATCATTTTTCCATCTGAATCTTGAAACCGAAAGCTCTGAGGAAAAGTTAGGACAGAACTTGTGAATGCTCATTTGTGCTTTGGATATAGGAATTTTTTTTTGATAATTAAAGTGTGTGTATTAGATAGAAGTAAAAATAGTTGCATGTATGAAAGAAAACTGTACACAAAAAGTATACATCTATCCCATCCCTAAACCATCTGACAGATCAGATACACAACCAAGAAGAATTAGCCCCCAAATTAGTGTCTGAAGCATCCTACCCATTAATATCCTTGTGCAAAGAAGACCAGAAAAACAGAGTCGAAAACACCCTTCTCAAAATTGTCTCAAAAGATGACTCAATACCCTCTAACATTCTGGAGTTCCTCTCCCTCCACACAGTCCAAAAAAACAGCACTGGGGCACAAATTCTACAATGTCTTTGCACGGCCTTTCCCACTCCTTTTCGCCCAAGACCGAATAAAATCTTTGAATGATTGAGCGTGAAAATCTGCATGCTCAAACTTCCTTAAGATAAAAAGGCAGCATCGTCCCACAACTTACATTGGACAAAAATATGGTCCATTGTCTCCTCCACCCTCTTGCACATAGCACATCTGTTCGGAATAGCCCATCCTCGACTCTTCAAATGGTCCACAGTGAGAGTCTTGTTTTGCCATCCTAACCATACAAAAAATGCCACCTTAGAAGGCAGCCCCATTCCCCATATAAGTTTCTCATGAGCAAAGCTTAGGCTAGGGTCCAAAAGAGATTCAAAGGACCTAACAGAAAAGTTTCCATTTGATTCCTAAATCCAACACCTTCTATCCATATCACCCTCCA
Organism: Pachysandra terminalis; assembly: GCA_031762675.1. Lineage (NCBI taxonomy): Eukaryota > Viridiplantae > Streptophyta > Magnoliopsida > Buxales > Buxaceae > Pachysandra > Pachysandra terminalis. The sequence goes on along the minus strand of JAUPMG010066619.1, from coordinate 11,449 downwards.
CCTTCACTAAATGCAAATCATGTAATAGATCCACCAAGGGCTCCACTTCCCAATTGAATAGATTTCTTCTAAACTTGAGATCCCAATCAATAGAAGAACCTTGAATTCTCAAAATATCCACGACCCTTTCCTCCTTGTTAATAGCTAGATTAGAAGTACAGGAAATCTAACCTTCAAGGAAGAGCCACCACACCAAACATCCTCCCAAAACTTCATTCTCTCCCTGTCCCCAATTTTGAAGCGAATCCCTTCCAGAAAGTGTGAAGAAACATTCACAATTGTCCTCCACAACCCTACCCAATATGGTCTTTTATGGTCAATTGTCGCCTAGTTACTCACATTACTCCCATATTTTCCCGCGATGACCTTCCTCCACAAACTATCCCTTTTCTCCCCAAATCTCCAAAGTCACTTCCCTAGCAAAGCTTCATTGAAATCTCACATCCGTCGTAAACCAATACCCCAAAGCTTGTATTCAGAAAGATTTGAGAAAATCAAAGCTTGTATTCTAGATATGATTAATAATTATTTGTTTGTAAGCATACTGGATTTTGTAATCTTCATACCTGATTAATGTGTGGTTGTCACCTTGTAGATATTCATGGCCAGGGAGATTGAAAATAATTCTAGCCTACTGATCGTTTGCTTTCTTTTGTATAAGCAGGAAACAAGTGTTTCAAAAAATGCATAAAAGTTTTTTGTTGAAATAGATGGGTGGGATTAATATTGTGACTCCTTAAACCATTCTAGAGGGTTGAATGTTTGAATGTGACTCGGTTTTTAGATGGACGGTTTCAAAGATATTTGATCTCCTTTTGCTATATTGTAGAATATTTTTTTCAATTTATATTGTGTATATATATATATATATGTATACACACACACACACAATGTATTTTAATTATTTCTTTTTGTGCATCATATATATATATATATATATATCTGTGTGTGTGTGTGTGTAAATGGTGTTTTTGTGAAAGAGTCACCAACAGTCATGTTACTGATCGATGGAAGCCTAAATCGACGAACGACCATACCCGGTCTTTAGAAGAATCAAAAGAGTAAAACAAAACGACCGTTTGGAACAAGTTGGGTCAGGCTAAGGGAAATAATGGGTCAGACTGTTAGGACTTCATGATCTCCCTGTGTCCTTTCCATCCTTTTTCCATCATCCCTAGTCTAATGGTGGTTTTAGACCGCACTTGCAACAGGTTGCCTACGTACCCAAATAGGGATCAAGTCAGACGTAGTTCAAGGTGTTAGAAATTCATGAGCATAGGTCAAAGCACGTTTTCAGAGCTAAACTCCTTTAGAAAATTCTCCAGCTCTGTCTTTGAGAAATGAGCTACTATTTATCGCAGTTTGGGAAAAAGATAACGGAAGTTAGAAATCCGTTAGAAATTGTCTAACGGTGTTAAAATGTTAACCCGAGGTAACATGGATTAATTACCCCAATCTCTTAGGTTGACCAATCCCAAGTCCTATTGGAGAATTACAAGTTTGCCACTGAAAATCGTGACACATGTAGTTCATGACCAGAGGTTGGTGAGTCACCTTGTATGTCACGCTCATGACACCAAAATATCGGTGACGACAATCGGTAGTATGAGTGTGGTAAAAGTTGTTTTAGCCTTGGAGTTGTTGAGGCAATCTAGTCTTAGCACTTTCAAGGTTCTCAAACCTTAGTGCTTTCGAGACTGTAGAACTCGAATGTCAACGTGTTAACGCCTCACATCGTCCAGGGTTGTCTCTCCCTTTTAGATGTGAATTCATATCAACATGTCCACTGGGACGCATCCCTTCGGTGAATGTGAGGCGCACCTCTATATCGAAACGGTTCGTTTTATAGTGCTTTCAAGGTTTTTGAACCTTAGAACTCTCAAGACAAGTTTTGTCTTGGTGCTCCTTGAGGTTTTGAACCTTAGCACTTTCGACGATTTTTAGGCATTGATGTAGATGAGAGTTTTTCATTCTGATTGTCATGGGCGTTTGAAACTCCGTGGGACTCATGACAATGATATTTTCAATCTACTTGTTATGAGCGTTTAAGAACTTCGCGGGACACATGACGATGATATTTTTTAGATCCAATCGTTATGGGCGTTCAAAAACTCCGCGGAACACATGATGATGGTATTTTTAACCCGATCGTCACGAGTGTTAGAAAACTCCGTGGAACACATGACGATGGTATTTTTTAACCCAATCATCATGAGTGTTAGAAAACTCCGCGGAACACATGACGATGATATTTTTAACCTGATCGTCATGAGTGTTAGAAAACTCCGCGGAACACATGGCAATGGTATTTTTAACCCGATCGTCATGAGTGTTAGAAAACTCCGAGGAACACATGACGATGGTATTTTTTAACCCGATCGGCATGAGTGTTAGAAAACTCTGCGGAACACATGACGATGGTATTTTTAACCCGATCATCACGAGTGTTAGAAAACTCCGCGGAACACATGACGATGGTATTTTTAATCCGATCGTTATGACTGTTAGAAAACTCCGCGGGACACATGACGATATTTTTAACCCAATCGTCATGAGTGTTAGAAAACTCAGCGGAACACACGACGATGGTATTTCATTCTGATCACCATGGGCATTTGAAACTCCGTGGTGCTGAGGTACCCGTGACGATGAGTCTTTCCATCTGGTCGTCATGAGCACTTTGAGTGCCGTGGTACTCATGACGACGAAGTTCTCAATGTGGACGGCAAGAGCATCTTTGGATGTTGGAGAGTGTCAACCTCATGAGTTGGTGCTCCTGGGGGTACCATGTGTCGAGAGGCATCAAAACTTCATAAGTTGGACGCTCTTGGCTTCCTTGAATCAAACTTCCCATGGGGTCACCCATCTTGGCACTACTCCTGCCCAAGCACGCTTAACTACGAGGTTCCCATTGGGTTCATGACCATCATGGCTTCAAGTGACTTGTGTCATAGAATGGTATGAACATACATACAAGTACTTCACCTTCATCTACCAATTTCACGACTTGGTCATCCGCGGTATCCCTTGGCGATGGTCATAATCCTGACAGGTGCTCGTGTTTTATTGGACTATGGACCTTTGACATTTTCAGTATCTAAATTTAATCCTAACAGGTGCCCGTGTTTTATCGGACTAAGGACCTTTGACATTTTCAGTATCTACAATTACTTAACAATATAAATTACAAAAATGCACCTTACATCAAATAATAAATTGTAATTCTTCCCCTTAAGCTGGAGCATAAATATCATGCATGCCCAAGCTTGGATCACATGAAAACTGACTTTTACCAAGAGCCTTTGTGAATGTATCTCCCAACTGATCTTCGAACCTAACAAACGAAGTTGCAATTCTCTTAATCATCACACAGTCTCAAATAAAATGCCAGTCCACCTCAATATGCTTGGTTCTCATGAAGAAAAACAGGATTATTGGCAGTATAGATTGCAGCTTGATTGTCGCAAAACATAGTCATAAGCTTACTGATAATTATGCTAAAATCATGTAATAGTGTTCTTAACCACATCAACTCACAAGTGATATGCGCCATAGCTCTTTATTATGCCTCAAAACTAAATCAAGCAACTATATTTTGCTTTTTACTCCCCCATGTAACCAGATTTCCTCCAAGAAATGAATAATAATCAGTTGTTGACCTTCTATCTGATTCAGATCCAGCCCAATCTACATCAGAATAACCTACCACATTCAGATTTACATTTGGTCTATATATAAGACCTTTTACCTAGTGTACTCTTTGGTCTTCATGAGTTCTCGAATTCCCTTCTCTTTCCTATAAATTGCATTTAGGTGTTTGACACTATGTTATCATTTTAACACCATAAAAATGGGACACACATCAATCCAGCATATGGAAAAAACTAAAATCATACATGGGGGTGAACGAGACTGTGAATCTACACAAGGCATCCTTAATTGAAGCCACTTGAGAAAGCAAGAGGCATCCAGGGACCACAAACTGATTAAACAAGGAATGAAACACCAAGTTATTCCCAATTCTTAGCTTTATAATAAGCATATGATTCAAATGGAAGTTGGAAATAATATAAAGCTTAGAAAGAACGAGTACAAAAGCAATTTGGGAAATTAGGCAAACAGAAGTTCTATTACAATGTTAAAAAAAAAAAAGAAAAGAAAAATGAGTTCAGATCAAGTTCCTAGTTTAGTGGATTAATATACTTCTTTCCGGGTGTGGATTGATGTACTTGTTTGCAATTGTTAAGTTGCATATCTCAATCAAGCTTGCATATCAAAGTAAAATCAATGACAATGATGACCAAACAATTATTGACACTACAAAACTACGCAAAATGATTCCATGCTCACATTGGGAGTACCTAACGTAATGAAGAAATACTTCACACCCTAAAGATACAAAGAACGAAATACAAAGATAAGGTATCCAAGACTTACCGCAATCATAACACTCTCATGAAATATAAATGGTGATATGAAGACCCAGAATATGTCGTAAACAAATGCACAGCAAAGAAGTACCGTAGCAACCTGAATAAAGGTAAAGAAATTACAGGTGTGAAACATGATTATTTAAAAATAGCAGAAAAGTGATTTACGTACCTTAATATTTGGTAATCGAGCCATTTGCAAGACTGTTATCATCAGACAAACACCCTGTAAACAGAAAATCAAGTGTTAGAACTGCGTAGAAGGGGAACTTTTGTAAGGTTTTGAACAGTATCTGTATGACTTAATACAGTGTATGAAAGAAAAGGAACTAATTCCATAGTCATAGGTGAGACTTGAGAGTTATGTGGTCCATTAAAACCGAATTCAATATGCAGCTATAGCCCATATGGATCAGCGACCAGTATAGTTCCCCATGCCCGCATAAGCCCATATCATTTATATTAGACCACATCCAAGCTTCAATTCTTCTAAATAAAAATTTGTGGATTAAGGACTGTGCAGAATTATTTTCTGGACGATTGGACACACATGGATGACATTGAAGATTTTTGACCAATTATCTTAAAGGCGGCCCTTTGGATTATCCAATATGATTTTGAATTTTGATTTCCAAGGATATTTCGCACCTTTAGAAAACAAAAAATTTGAGAGAAATTTCAGGGAAAATTTCACTTCTTCATAATATTTCCTTAAGGGCCGATTGGTTTGTGAAATTGAAGGTGGAATTGGGGCTGGAAATGGAATTGCCATTCCAATATTTCAGTTTGGCACTGCTCAAAGGAATTAGAATTCGAATAATTTCACCTCTTCATAATATTTCCTTACGGGCAGATTGGTTTGTGAAAGTGAGGCGCAATTGGGGCTAGAAATGGAATTGGAGCCTCACATTCCAATTTTTCCTTTTGGGACTGCACAAAGGAATTGGAATTCGAATTATTGAATTCCACGGTACTACTTTTTAGGCTATTTTTGAAGCTGTCGAATTTGTTGGGGGTGGAGAAGGAGTTAATAGTAATTCTCTACCCCCAGACTTCAACCAGATAATAGAAATTTAAAAATAAAAAATAGAAAAAGGAAAGTCATTTTCAACACCTTTCTTTTCTTCTCTACTCATCCCCATTCCTCACATGATCATCACAAAACATTCAAATCAAGTCCATCAACAATAGCCAGAGCCTTTGCGTAAAAAGACGGCAACACGTCTTTTTAGCTCTAGTTTGGTCCACCAAAACAACATTATCTAAAAATAGCATGGTTCAAAGGGTGCATGGGGAAAACATGGTAAGACGTGAACAGCCAACACGTCCAATCAGTTGTACGAAGGCTGCTGATGGCAGCTTTATTTCAAATTTTGAAAGGGTGGATGTTAATAAGGCCCATGGTTTGATGGGCCTTCAGTGCACTAAGCCTGGGAGGTCGGATGCAAGAGCTCACTCAGCCCAGAATAATGTCAGAAGCTCAAGCCTCAGCCCAAATCGATGTTCTCGCTCCAGAAGCCCAAGACGCGGTGGACCTTATCATCTAAAGGCCCAGGAAGACTTGCAGGCCCCCTATATAGATGATTGTGAACCATCTTATGGGCCATATAGGGAAGTTAGTGATCCCGTTGCTTTGGAGGTGGGATTGGATAGCTCGCAAAATGGTTCAAGCCTTAGTAGGGAGGATCAAGCCCCTGATCCAAGTTTGGAAGATTCGTCGAAGCCACAACAGTTGGATCAGTGATCGGAAAATCTCATCTAGTAGGAATTTCGATCGCTTGTCTTTCCTCATCTTCACAATTTGGAGAGTAGGATTGCAGAGCTAGCAGATTTGATGTGTGGATATATCAATTCGAACTGGATGAAACATAGAACTAGATGCAATACCATGAAGGGGGAAGATAATGACCAGCTAGAGATCTTGAGCTCACTGGTAGTGGCTGTTAAGGTGTGCAGCGATGGGGGCTTAATCCAAGATGATTTACAGCCATTGTTCGCTTCCGAATCACAGGTTTCGCATACTGGTACAAGAGAATTAGCATTTAATCCAAAAAAAAAAAGGCAGCTCCAGTTCTCAAGTGGAGTTCTTTGGTCGAGATGGTGGTTGAGATGGCAGTTCCCCCCTTTGATTTCTCCACCACTGTGATCATGGTCAGTGTTGGTCAGTCCCATTCTTTCAACTTAGAGCTTGCATCCGCTGGTCCATGTATGCACTTGAGTATTCAGGTTGGGGGCTTTGACTTTCGTCTTTTTCCTGTCTAGCATGTTGCTTGTAATCCAGAAAATCATAAGAGAATTGGCAAGGTCTGTCCGGTCCACGTCTGTTGCTTCAAAAGAGACCCGAATATCAGGTCCCAATGTTTCCCAAATTATCTTGCCATCAGGGGTGTAGGAGGGACAAGGTGCTTTAGAAGAAGAGAAGTTGGGTAAGGTCGAGGATGAGATATGGGTGGGGGTGCAGAATATAGCATCTTTACTTAGGTTAGAGGTTTCAGATCTTAATGGAGTCCATATCCCTATTTCTACGGCTGAGAATAGATTCAGAAGGTGTAAGGAAATTAGTGGGTTGGGGTGTTCCCTACGGGTAAGGAATTTCGGGTGGAATTTGCAATACCAGAGGAGGAGAAACGGGAATAGACCATGTAGTGTTTAGATGAATATCATTAGTTGGCACATTAGGGGTTTTGGGGAGGCATCAAGAAGAGAGCCGTGAGAGAAGTGCGTCAAAGATGGAATTCCTCTATCTTTGTAATTCAAGAAACCAAGTGGGAGGAAGTGTCCATGTGGGACGAAGAAGTTTGGGTGGGATAAGAGTTGAGAAGAGGGAGATTATCGGTTTCTGTTAAGTTTTCACATGTTGGGGATAGGGTAGAGTGGGCATTGACTGGAGTCTATGGTCCAAACCATAATTGGTCGAGAAATGACTTCTGGGAAGAGATAAATGAAATGAGATCTTAGTGGGGAGGTCCTTGATGCCTCATTGGTGACTTCAATGTCGCCAAGGGAGGTCTACTAGAAGCTTGCGTAGTTTTTTTCAGTTCATTAATTGTATGTCTAGTGGATTTTCTGCTATCGGGTGGTCAATATACCTGGTCTAATGGTGATGAAAATTCCATTTGTTGTAGGCTAGATAGATGTCTTGGGTCGGTTGGTGGGATGTTCTGTTTCCTAATATGGTCCAAAGAATTTTACCCAAGGTGTCATCTGATCATTGACCAATAATGATGTCATCAGTGGTGGTTAGAAGTGACCCAATGCCATTTCAATTTGAGACTATATGGTTAACAGACCCGATATTTAAGGAGAAGGTAGAGGAGTGGTGGGTCCCTAGGAATCAGATTAGTTCAAGATGGGCGGGATTCCGGTTCATGAAGTCACTCAAATTCTTGAGGGAAAAGATCAAGTAGTGGAACAAAACCTCTTTTGGGATTATTCAGGTTAGGAAAAAGGAAAATTTGAAGGAAATTGAAAGACTAGATGAGGTGGATCAGATTAGATCCCTTAAGAGGGAGAAGTGGATGAGAGAAAGGCGATTAGAGGGGATCTAGATGTATTCCTCAAACAGGAGGACTTTAATTGGAGTCAGAATTCTAGAGCAACTTTGATCAAAGAAGATGATGGAAATACAGCATTCTTTCATAGAATGACCACTGAAAGAGCTAGAGCTCACTTCTTGTCTCAGATTCTTCTTGACGGGGAGGTTATTGAGGATAATTATCGGATTTGTGGAGCTTTGTTGTGATTCTACTCTAGATTGTATGAGTCAGAGTCTAAGTCGATCTTTAAAATGGGGAATCTAGGAGGTAAAAAGATTTCTCAAACTCAGAAAGAGTGGCTTGAGAGGGGTTTCGAGGAAGAGATAAAAAAAGCAGTTTGGGAGATTGAAAGGGATAAGGTGCCAGGTATGATGGTTTCAATATGGCTTTTTTCCAAGAATATTGGGAGAATTAAATCAGATGTCATCGAGGTTTTTAATGAGTTTTTTGAAAATGGGGTAGTCAAGAAGATCACAAACGCTACTTTTTTAGTATCGATTCCCAAGAAGAAAGGGGCCAAAGAAATCAAGGACTTTAGGCCGATAAGTCTAGTATCTAGTCTATACAAAGGTTCTTGTTTTCATGGAATGAAATATCGTATTATATCGCCCGATACGGGCGATATGTATCACATATCGACATTGTCGATACGATACACTCATGCACGATACGATACACTCATGCACGATACGAAACAAAAAAAAAATTCAACGTATCGTGCGATACGATCAATTTATCGACAATATCGTGCGATACGAGTCGATACTCTTGATAAATTGAATTTATTGAGAGTATCGGTCTATAGTCTCCTTAAAACAAAAAATAAACCATAGCAGACGCTACAGACGAGAATTTTTTGCCTTCCTTCTTCTCCAAACTTCTCCCAAACCAAAAAAAATAATTCAAAAACCATCAAAACCCAACCCAATACATTAAACTTCAACCTAGAATCTTAGGGTTTTGTTTGCAAAACCTTAAAGGTTGTGAATCAAGAGGTACTTTCGTTCTTGCTGGATAGATTTTGCACAGTATGGCATTTACCATTTGTTTCATTATAAATCAATTATTTAGTTCAAAATGCATAGATTTAGCTGTAAACATGTTAGATCTATGGATTTCACTGTTTTTTCTTGAAAAAATTCATTTTTTTTTTTTGGGTTTTCAATAAGTGCTGAAAATTTTGTTTTATTTTCTTAAGAAAAAAACCTTTTAAACCTTATGTTTACGGTTGAATTTTTTATATGTGATAGGTTTGGGGTTGATCTATCACCCCTATAAATAATCTTTATTTTGTGTAAAAATATTTATTTTTTAAATTATTTTTCTGATAAAACAGCAATAAAAAATATAAAAAAATTAATATTTTTTAAATGAAATGTGTTCAAATTTTTTTTTTTTTTATTTTGCTTTGCTTATTTATAGAAATTATATTATGTAAATCCTTCATTGATTTAGTTTCATAAATGCTATTTTATTCTTAATTTCTTATGTATTGTGTGTGTAGTGTGTACTTAGGTTAAATTGTTATTGTCTTGTTTTTTTTGTAGACATGGCACCTAAGACAAATGAGAGGAGGGCGGTTGATATTGGTTGGCAGCATGCGGAAGCTATAGGTGGGAATAATTATGGACAAGATGTAATTACTGTTATAAGGAGATGAAGGGAGGTGGGATCACAAGATTGAAAAACCATCTAGCAGGAGGGAATGGAAAAGTAGAGAAGTGTTTGAATTGCCCAGTGGAGGTATCAAGGGTTATCCTGAGCATCTTAGGAATTCAAAGAAGGAGAAGGCTGAGATTGCTATTGAGAGGGAGGCTATAAGGGAGAGGGTGACAGGATCATCTAGTGGGATTAAGAGGAATAGAGGGAAAGGCATACAGCTACAAGAAGATGTTGATGATGATGATGCGATGGCACCCCTTGAGAGAGAGCAGTATGAGGATGCAGTGAGGAGGTCTATATATGATCAGCACCAGAGAGAGATGGATAGAGGAGGTGTGGATGTTAGATGTACTCCTAGTAGAGATGCTGCTGCTGCTGGGAGGGTTAGGCATGGATTGATACGTAGCACAAGTGTCAGAGATGCTTTTGACAAAA
>JAUPMG010066608.1:0-13334 GCA_031762675.1 Pachysandra terminalis | reverse complement strand
TCAAACAAACGACATTGCAACCATTCTTTCTAGTTTCTCTAGATCTTAGATCTAACATGCTTTCACATTCAAAACATGCATCTCATTTATATCTGTAGTACTGAAATCATCAATAAAGCTAGTTACCGTAAAAAGCGCAGGAATCCCTACCTCGTTTCCTATGCTTTTTCTACAACCACCTGGCATCATGAATCACCCATGAATCTTCTCTTAGCAGCATTTTCCTTCTTCTTCTTCCTTCTTTCCTTCTTCTCTATTTTCTCTATAGCAACACCCCTTTCTCTTTCTCTTCTAATTCTTGTTTGATCGTGTGAAACAACCTCTCTCTCTCTCTCTCTCTCTCTCTCTCTCTCTCTCTCTCGATCGTGTATACTAAGCATGAGAATAGGTTATGGAACCTTCCCGAGATTACATGTGTCCTACCCATATCTATCCATAATTTTCTAATTTAATTTCCAAGGTGAAAGACTAAACTACTCCTAATGAATAAGTCAAATGGCACCTCCATCCCCTTTGTCCTACATGTCCAAATCAAATGCTAGTTTTCATAAGGTTTTAAAATAATTCAAGTGACCCCAATCTTTCTAATATTACACATTAGACCCTATATTTTGTTGAAATTACAGTCTCTACTAATTCTAATTATTTAATTACGCAATCCTATATAATCTTTCAGAAGGGATTTTCCTTGTTAATTATAATCAAATTATATTAATTTTAATTTAAAGACCCGGGTCACTACAAAATGCCCCAAAATAATGATCTGTAGTCATCCAAACTAAAACGTGAAATATCATCAAGATTCCAAACTAAACAAGAATTATGTAGTGAAAATTAAGCCATCAACAAAACTATTTGGAAATATATAAGACCAAGATGAAACATGCACCTGCCATTCAAGGTGTTCCACCAAGAGGATATTTTAATTGTAGAGTTGATATATAAAACAAATAAAGCAAAGCATCATATCCATGTAGTATTTTTGATCTTTGAGGAGAATACATCAGAGAGTGAAACTAAAGCTATACTCATGACAGATGAATGAATCTGATATATTCATCCCTTTCCCTTTTTTAATTTATAAAAGATAATCAAGAATCAACACAAGATACCATCAATAGTAAGGCAAGAGAAAAGATTAGATTGCAAATACCTTCCCAAGCAGCATAATACTCCCCCATTGGTGTAGTGAGCTTCAAAGAACATTCATCACCAATGTATTACTGATACGTGTTTCAGACCTACCAGCTCTGAATGATGTTGCCAAGTCTTTTGAATATATTGTTGGGATTTAGACCGATCCAACATGCGTAGATCAATCTAAAAAACTCTCCTTGAGAGTTCCCAGATCTTGATATTTGATGGATCGACAGAACAAGCAAAGCAAATAAATATGGAGGACAAAAATAAAGAGAAGAACACAGAAATTACGTGGTTCAACGATCTTTCCTACATCCACAGAGCGTACCAATATTTAACTATCACTTCCCTTAAGGTTTTACAATATGAGAGGGGACTTTCTCAAAGCCCTAAAATCTCTTGTGAAAAACTCTCTCTCTTTCTTTCCCTAACTCATGAAGAAAAAACAACTCACTTAATTACAAAAGACTCGGGAAACTTAATTTAACTCGCGATGGTCGGTTGACCGGCCAGCTTGCCTGGTCGGCCGGCAATCGGTCATTCTCCGCTCGAATCTCGCTCTTCGTGTCTTGTCGTGCCCCGGTCGATCGGCCAACTTGCCCGGTCGACCGGACAGTCTCCACAACCCAACAATCTCCCACTTGAAGACTGAAGCTCAGAAGTAAACAACTCCAACTACGATCGGTGCATACTGGTGTACTCATCCATATCTTCTCAAGCTAGAAGACTCACTGAAGCTGAGCACAGCTCCAATTTCTTTGTCGCCACTGTCTTGGTTAACATGTCAGCTGAGTTCTTGCTACCTTGGATCTTCACAAGTGCTAACACCCTATCCTCAAGAAGAGATATGATGAAATGATAACGTAATCTAATGTGTTTGGTCCTCAAATGAAATGCTGAGTTGTTTGCTAGATGTATAGCACTCTGATTATCACTATGCAAAACATTCTTCACCTACCTGAAGCCTAATTCTGCCAACAAACTCTGTAACGAAATCATCTTCTTACTAGCCTCAGTCACTGCCACGTACACTACCTTTGTAGTGGATAAAGCAACGATCTTCTGTATTTATGAAATTCAACTAACTGCAGTAGTGCCAATCGTAAAGACATATCTGGTAGTGCTTCTCTTGCGATCTACCTCTCTAGTAAAATCTACGTCTACATATCCCTGTAGTCTCAACTCACTCCTTTTGAAGCATAAGCATTTATCTGTAGTGCTCTGTAGATACCTCAGTATCCACTTCATTGCTTCCCAGTGTTGCTTCCCTAGATTGGACATGAATTTGCTCACAGCTCCCACTGCATGAGCAATATCTGGTCTTATGCAAACCATGGCATACATTAGACTTCCAATGGCTGAGGCATATGGAACCTTGGCCATGAAGTCTCTATTTTCATCTGTCTTGAGAGATTGATCCTTGGATAGCCGAAAATGACTGGCAAATAGTGTACTAACTGCTTTGGCACCACTTATGCAAAATCTCTTCAGAACACGGCCAATATACTCTGCCTGAGATAACTGCAAAGTGCCTCTTTGCTTATCCCTACTAATCCTCATTCCAAGAATCTGCTTCGCTGCGCCCAAATCCTTCATGTCGAATTCACTCGACAATTGCTTTTTCAAGTTTTTGATTTCGTCCATATCTGAGCCTGCCACTAACATGTCATCAACATAAAGTAACAAAATGATATAACTGGACTCAAACCTCTTGAAATAGCAACAATGGTCAGCGTTGCACTTGTTGTAGCCACTTCTTTGCATGAAATTGTCAAAGTTCATATACCATTGCCTTGGAGCCTGTCTCAAACTATACAGGCTCTTCTCCAGTTTTCATACGAGATTCTCCTTTCCATTTACTAGGAAACCCTCCGGTTGTTGCATAAATATCTCCTCCTCTAGATCACCACGGAGAAAATTAGTTTTCACATCTAACTGCTCAAGGTGTGAGCCTTCTGCTGCAACAATGCTCAAAACTAACCAAATGGTAGTCAGTTTCACAGCCGGTGAGAAAATATCGGTGTAGTCAATTCCCTATTTCTGCTGAAATCCTTTGACCACCAATCTCGTCGTGTATCTCCTGGAACCATCATGTTCCTCCTTTACTCGATACACCCATTTGTTGTGTAAAGCTTTCTTTACCTCAGGCAACTCAGCTAGTTTCCAGGTACTGTTGAAGATAAGGGACTTCATCTCATCCTTCATGGCAAGCTCGCACTTGCTAGCATTCACTACCTGACATTCTTCATCATAGCATTCAGGTTCACCTGCATCAGTAAGCAACAAGTAATCCATATACCTCTTGTTTAGAACATGAGGTCGGGAAGATCTCCTAGGTACAGGAGTCTATAGTGCATCACTCTGTTGTGTGCTACACTGTGGTGTAGGTTCGTCTGACTCTGAACTCTCAACTGTCTGCTATACCACACGGTTCCCTGGAATATCATCCAACTCGACATATGTTGGATCTTCCTGTGTTGTGCCACTGGGTTGTGCTGAGCTTCTGTCCTTGTACATAACCCTTTCATTGAAGATAACATCTCGGTTTCTGATCACCTTCTTGTTCTGGTCATCCCAAAACCGGTATCCATATTCATCTCCACCGTATTCAATGAAAGTACACTTCAGTGACTTGGGATCAAGCTTACCCCTAGCATGGTTACTAATATGCACAAAAGAAACACAACTGAAAATGTTCAAATGGGAAAGTTTTGCCTCCTTGCCGCTCCATACCTCCTCTGGTAGCATGTGATCCAATGGTACTGCTTGTCCTCGGTTGATTAGGTATGCTGCTGTGTTGACTGCCTCTGTTCATAACTACTTGGGTAATCCTGTCTGGATACGCATGCTTCTGGCTCTCTCAGTCAATGTTCTGTTCATTCGTTCTGCCACTCCATTCTGCTGTGGAGTTCCTGGCAACGACCTCTCCAATCGGATTCCATTCTCGTAACAGAATTTCTTGAATCCGGTGTCTTCATACTCACCACCATTATCGGATCTCAACTTCTTGATTCTCAAACCCGTCTCATTCTCCACCATGGCTTTCCACTTCTTGAATGTCTCGTACACCTCTGATTTCTGTCTCAAGAAGTACACCCACACTTTTCTAGAGTGGTCATCAATAAAAGTCACAAAGCATCGTCTGCGTCTTCGACAATGACATTTGCCTCAGGTTTCTTCTATGTTTCCTTTTCTTTCTTTGTAGCTTTGCACTGATTTTTAAAATGGCCTTTCTTACTACAGTTCCAACAATCAATGTTCCTGGATCAAGATTTCGACCTATGATTGTTGGACTTGGACCTTCCCCGATCTGAGCTCTTCTTGGAGTTTCTACTTCTGCTCTCCATATTCAAAGTAAATCGTGAAGTGGAAGTTTCATCTGTCTGCCTCCGGATATCTTCAGTCATGATCATATTGATCACCTTCTCAAACTTCAATGTTGTCTTCCCTGTAGAGCTACTAATCCCAGTAACCATGCCATTCCCGCTCTCAGATAACTGACTGAGAATCAACGATGCTCGAATCTCATCCTTGAGTTCAATATCAATTGTTGCTAACTGGTCGACAATCTCATTGAATTTGTTTAGATGTTCTCTGAAATTCTCACCTTCGGCCATCTTCAGATTGAACAACTTGTTTATCAAGTGCACCTTGTTTACTGCAGATGATTGCTCATACATCTCAGAGAGGGCTACCATAAGAGAGGCTGTAGTCTTCTCTTCCTTACAATTGAAGGCTACAGACTTCGATAATGTCAATCTTATGGTGCCAAGTGCTTTCCTGTAAAGCACATCCCATTCTTCCTTCTTCATACTTGCAGGCATCGTATCTAATGGTTGGTATAGATCCTTCATGTAGAGGTATTCCTCTATCTGCATCTTCCAATACCCGAAGTTTGAACCATCAAACTTCTCTATTCCTTTACTTTATTCCTCTATCTGCATCTTCCAATACCCGAAGTTTGAACCATCAAACTTCTCTATTCCTTTATTTGATTCCTTCTCTGAAGTCATCGCTCCCACTCGAACCAAAAACTTTCACATGAAGTTTTTCAAGCACCGTCTATGCTAATGGTTACAAAAACCAAAGCTCTGATACCACTTGTTGGGATTTAGACCGATCGAACATGCATAGATCAATCTAAACAACTCTCCTTAAGAGTTCCCAGATCTTGAGATTTGATGGATCAAGAGAACAAGCAAAGCAAATAACTATGGAAGACAGAAATAAAGAGAAGAACACAGAAATTATGTGGTTTGACGATCTTGCGAAGGTTTTACAATCTGAGAGGGGACTTTCTCAAAAGCCCTAAAATTTCTTGTGAAAAACTCTCTCTATTTTTCTCTCTTTTGTTCTTTCCTTAACTCACGAAGGAAAAACAACTCACTTAATTACAAAAGACTCGAGAGAATTAATTTAACCCTGCAATGGCCGGTCGACCGACCACTTTCTCTGGTCGACCGGGGAGATTTCCTTTGTCACTTTGTCGACCGACCAACTTGCTCGGTCGACCGGCAATCGGTCATTAGTAGCTCCAATCTCGCTTTTTCGCTTCTTCTCGTGCCCTGATCGACCGGGGAACTTGCCCGCTCGATCGGACAGTCTCCACAACCTAACATATATGTTGTGGAATGTTGAACACATAACTTAAGCTAGAAGAAGTATATCAATCCCAGAGCCTAAAAAAATCAAGTGAAAAGCAATGAACATCAAGGTTTACTAAAATAAAGAAAGGTGGATATTTTGTTTATTCATGAATACAAGTTTAGTTAGTAGAGGGCTTGTCTTGATGTAGATCCCTAAAAGTTATGGTAGAGCAGAGAACTTGAGTATTCTACCTATAAAATTACTTTTATTTCGAACAAAAATTGCTTGTGCCGTTCCATGTCAATTACTAATTGACAACTTATATTCAACATTGAGCATCCATAATTGGAACAAAAATATACAGTCATTTCTTGGGGGACAGAGGAAAATTTATCATGTCACACCCCATTCCCCGTGGCACGATTCCTAATGAGGGTTTGCACGGATCTCATGGTGACACCTTCGGCATCAACAACTGGATCATAGATTGCCACTACAACATAAGTAAAATAAAAGCGATAATACTTTCATTTAAATAAGATCAGAGTGCGGAACTACGACATAAACAATCCAATTGAAATCAAATGTTTAACAAAACAACGTATGGGCCTCAGCTGGGCCTAAAAACCAATAAGTTCAACTACAACATCCCATATGTTCAACATCACGTAATAACATCATAAAATAAAGTTTAACTCCCTCGGGAGTGCAAGCCAACAAAAGAAAAGCAAGGAAAAGAGCAAGTCCACAAGAAGCATCATCTCTAGCTAGAGCAATCACTCCTCTTCTCATCCTACAACATAAAATGTTGCGTGAGCCTATGATTCCCAGTAAGATACATGGAATGGCCACCCGTCATCTTACGAAAATCAATCACAAGGGCTAGTACGATAATAATCCAATTACAATGCATCATAATCTAATGCCAGATGAGTAGCTTGAATGAGATGAAATGAGATGAGATGAAATCATTCATATGGCCTAAGATGAATGCAAAGAGTATTACACACACAAAATGATAGATATACACAATGAGATGTACTAGCATTAACATCGCTTGATAAGTGGACCTCATACGACGCTTCCCACAACAATGGCCGATTTAGGACGTATCCAAGGAATTACCAGAATCCTCTCTCAATTTCGGGCCCTAACCCATGGCACGAAGGCTACCATACAGTACGGCTAATTTTCGAGTGTGCAATACTCGAGGGGTAGCGAACCTGTATAGGCGCTCACAAGCATCCTACCTTAGTTTAAGTAGGCCCTTTTGACCCACGAGTGTATAGTCAACCCAGTCCGGAGGCATCACAGTTGTTTCTCCGTAAATTTTCACCTCCCAGTACACTTATAAATTGACATCAACCTAGTATGTAATGGATTAACGAGGATATCCAGTGAAGTCCTGCAACAGAAACTATCCGAGCACCCAAACACTAGGATAATCTGATTGCACACATTCACAAGCTTCCATCCATTATGACAACAAAAACAACAATCAAGTAGATTAATACGAGTCCACAACTACACGGGATCAACCTAAGATGGAAATGGTGGTCATAACAACGGCCGAAGCTCCACACCATCCATCTAGGTCATCCTCATAAAATTTCAATTTACTGTGCATGTTACAGGGTCGTTGGTAGAGGTGTCGGTGGACAGAGGTCTGCCGAAGGGTCAATCTGGTCTAAAAACAGTCTCTATTGGCAGAGGCATCGGTGGACCGAAGGTCTGTTAGAAGTCATTGGTTAGTCGACAGAGGCCTCGGTGGACTGAAGCCTAACAAATAGCAAAATTGGCCTACAAAGCAGTCTCTGTCGGCAGAGGCGTCGGTGGACCGAAGCCTACCGACCTATGCGAATTTTAGGTTTTTCTTTGCGTCTCAAAATCCAAATCTTAGCTATCAAATACATTCTAAACGTCACATATTCACTTCTATGACTCCGAAAACATAAATAAACATCTGAACACTCGTATAAAACCAATATAACAAAGATCTAACCGTTTAATCATCATCAAAATCAAACAATCTTTCAAATAAAAAACGTGAGACATAGATTTCAATAAAAGAACTGTGATCATCCCAGCACCTTACCTGAATCTTCTTGAGTCTCTAAATACTCCTTAGAATGCTCTTCCTCGTGAGAATGAATGCTGCAACGATCCAAGTCTTCGCACGTCCTGGCTACCACGATCTCCACAAACTCTTCTTCTTCACTTCTTTTTTCCGGCAGCTCTACAGAACCCAAATCTGAAATCAATGTAATATGAGGTGAGATTAGAAACCCTAATTCTCTTAAACCTCTCTTGCTAAAACACAAGCCAAAGTTTCCATAACCGAATTGCATGTCCCCTTTGATCATGCTTTCAAAACAGGAATCCTAATTGATTTGATTTTCATCAAATCAGTTCCCCATACTTTCTCTTATTAACAAAATAACCCCAAACTATATAATCGTATTACACACCATATAGCATATTAATCTTATTTATATACTAAATAAAAATAGAAAAATATCATTAAATTCTGTAAATTCAAATCATTAAATATGGGCGATCCTTTAGTGGATTTAGGTCATTACAGCTTACCTCCTTTAAAAGAATTTCGTCCCTGAATTTTGCGTACCTCAATCCGTGAACAAATGTCAGTAGTGCTCCCGAATCTCCGAATTTCACTCCCAAGAAGCTCTCGTCATGATGTCCCCATTGAATCTTCACCAATGGTATAGTCTTTGTCTGCAACACTTGTTCCTTACGATCTAGGATCCGCATTGTCTTCTCAACGTAGGTGATATCTTCTTGAAGTTGCAACTGCGTCCAATCTAGCATGTGAGAAGGGTCTGGCTTTTCCGTAGAAGTGATACGTGAAACACGTCTTGAATTGCTGACAACTGAGGTGGTAAGGCCACTCTCGCTGTCTCTTTTCTGCATAGCTCTTCTGCCTACTTTGTGATGTCGTCAGTCTGTCTCTCGAATGAGCTTTAGTTTCTCAATACTTTGATGCATTAGCTCAGGTCCAAGGATGTTGTCTTCTACCACTTTGGACCAACACACAAGTGAACAACACGGGCGACCATACAAAGCTTCAAAAGGTGCCATGCCTATACTCGCATGAAAGCTATTGTTGTAGGAAAACTCCACTTACGGTAGATGCTCTCCCTAACTTCCTCCGAAATCCATCACACAAGCTCATAACATATCCTCAAGGACAAGGTTGACTCTCTCAGTCTGACCATTCGTTTGCGGGTGATAAGCGGTGCTCAAATCAATTCTCGAACCCAAAGCCTTCTGCAATGCTTCCCAAAATCTGGATATCAACAACGGCCCACAATCTGATACGATGCTGACTGGAACTCCGTGTAATCGCAAAATCTTATGAACTTACAGTCTAGCAATCTCCTCAGCTGTAGCTGAAGTCCGAACCGTTAGAAAATGAGCAGATTTGGTCAATCGATCAACAATGACCCAAATCGAATCCAAGTTGCCTCAAGTCTTCGGTAGTCCAATCACGAAGTCCATGGTGATGTGCTCCCACTTCCATTCTGCAATCGACAATGGTTGTAGAAGTCTAGCTGATCTTATGTGTTCGGCTTTCACATGTTGGCAAGTGTGACACCGTGCCACATACTGAGCTATCTCTCTCTTCATATCTGGCCACGAGAAATTCTGACGTAGATGTCTATACATCTTCGTGCTCCCTTGATGAATGGAGTAATGCAACTTGTGTGACTCGTCCAAGATCTCTCTCTTGTCGTTCCGGTCCTCTATTACACAAATTCCACCTCGGAATTTGATCAAACCATCTGGATGAATCCACTCTGGCTTGCTATCGTCCGCTGCAAGTGCTAGTAGATCAAAATCGCTCTTCTAAAGCTCTGCAATCTTCTACTCTAGTGATGTCTTGGCCACAAAGCTGAACAAATAACCACCACACTGCTGACCTGTAGGTTGGACTCCCAAGTCTGAGATAACCTCCTGAAGTCTCCACTCCTGTCTCAACAACTGTGCAAGAACTCCACGCGGTCTACAACTCAAAGCGTCTGCCACTACATTAGCCTTCCCAGGATGGTAGCTAAGCGTTGAAATATAGTCATTCACAAGATCTAACCACCTCCCCTGGCACATATTTAGATCCTTATGAGTGAAAATATATTTCAAACTCTTATGATCCGAAAACAGCTCGAACTCCCCTCTATACAAGTAATGCGACTAAAGCTTCAAAGCGAAAACGACGGCGGCCAACTCTAGATCGTGAGTAGGGTAGTTGCGCTCATGAACTTTAACTCGCCTAGAAGCATTCCCCACAACACGACCCTCCTGCATAAGAACAACTCCCAAACCTTGCAATGATGCGTCGATGTAGACATCCATATTCTGGCCTGCAACTGGTACAACAAGAACGGGTGCCGACATCAATCTCTTCTTTAGCTCCTCAAAACCAGCTTCACATTTCTCATCCCAGACGAATTTCACTTCCTTCCGAGTCAAGCGAGTCAAAGGCGCAGAAATCGATGAGAATTCCTCGATGAACCTTTTGTAGTAACCCGTAAGACCTACGCAACTCTTGATCTCCGATGCATTCTTAGGTCGCTCCCAACCAAGAATTGCCTCAACCTTGGTCGGATCCATAGAAATACCATTTCTGGATACCACGTGCCCAAAAAACTTGACCTCTTCTTTCTAGAAGTCACACTTCTCCAGTTTAGCATACAACTGGTGGTCGAACAAAGTCTAAAGGACAATCTGCAGATGCTCTTCATGCTCCTCTGCAGATCTCGAATATACAAGAATATCATCCACAAAAATAACCACGAAACGATCAAGAAAAGACCTAAACACTCGGTGCATAAGGTTCATGAAGGTTGCTGGTGCGTTCATCAAACCGAATGGCATGACAATGAACTCATAGTGACCATATCGGGTACGAAAGGCTGGCTTATGAATATCTTCGTCTCGAATCCTCAGCTGATGATACTCCGATCTCAAGTCAATCTTAGAGAAGTACTGTGCTCCCCTCAACTGGTTGAACAGATCGTTAATCCTCGGTAACGGATACTTGTTCTTCACAGTGACTCGGTTCAGCTGCCTGTAGTCGATGCAAAGCTGTAGAGAACCGTCCTTCTTCACAAATATAATTGGCGCTCCCCAAGGTGAAGTACTAGGCCAGATGAATCCAAGTGCAATCAACTCGTCCAGTTGTGCCTTTAGCTCTTGCATTTCAATTGGTGCCATTCTGTAAGTCGCAAGCGATATAGGACTAGTACCAGGAATAAGCTCGATGCTGAAATCTACCTTCCTCTTAGGCGGTAAACCGAGAATCTCTCGGAATACGTGACCAAAGTCTCTCACCACAGGAATCTCCTTTAAGGACAACTTCTGAACACTGTCCATAGCAAACAGGAATGGTCGAAGCCCCACACCAACCATCTAGGTCATCCTCATAAAATTTCCATTTGCTGTGCATGTTACAATGTCGTCGGCCGATGTGTCGGTGGACAGTGGTCTGCCAAAGGGTTAATCTGGTCTAAAAACACATCTTTGTCGGTAGAGGCATCTGTGGACCGAAGGTCTCTGAGAAGTCACAAGTTCGTCGGTAGAGACGTCACTGGACCAAAGCCTGCTGAATAGCAAAATTGGCCTACAAAACAGTCTCTGTCGACAGAGGCGTTGGTGGACCGAAGCCTACCGACCTGTGCGAATTCTGGGGTTTTCTGGGTCTTTGGGTCTCGAAATCAAAATCTAAGCCATCAAATACATTCTAAACCTCACATATTCACTTCTAGGACTCTGAAAACCTAAATAAACATCCGAACACTTATTTAAAACCAATATAACAAGTATCTAACCGTTTAGTCATCATCAAAATCAAACCATCATTCGAATAAAAAACGTGAGACATAGATCTCAATAAAAGAACTATGATCATCCCAATAACTTACCTGAATCTTCTCGAGTCTCTGAATCTTCCTCGTGATAATCAATGTTGTAACGATCCATGCCTTCGCACGTCTCGGTTTCCATGATCTCCACAAACTCTTCTTCTTTACTTCTTTTCTCCAGCAGCTCTATAGAACTCAGATCTAAAATAAATGCAATATGAGGTGGGATTAGAAACCCTAATTATCTTAAACCTCTATTGCCAAAACACAAGTCAAAGTTGCCATAACCAAATTGCACGTCCCCTTTGATCGTGGGTTCAAAAAAGGAATCGTAATTGATTTAATTTTCTTCAAATCAGTTCCCCATACTTTACCTTATTAACAAAATAACCCCAAACTATATAATTGCATTACACAGACATCCATATAGCATATTAATCTTATTTATATACCAAATAAAAAAAGAAAAATATTATTAAATTATGTAAATTCAAATCATTAAATATGAGTGATCCTTCAGTGGATTTACGTCATTACAACCTACCTCACTTAAAAGAATTTTGTCCCCGAAATTTGCGTACCACAATTCGTGAACAAATTGGAGTAGTGCTCCCGAATCTCCGACTCTCGCTCCCAAGAAGCTTTTGTCTCGTCATGATTTCCCCATTGAATCTTCACCAATAGTATATTCTTTGTCTGCAACACTTGTTCCTACGATCTAGGATCCGCATCGTCTTCTCAACGTAGGAGACATCTTCTTGAAGTTGCAACTGCGTCCCATCTGGCACGTGAGAAGGGTCTGGCTCATATTTTCGTAGAAGTGATACATGAAACACGTCATGAATCGCTGACAACTGAGGCGGTAAGGTCACTTGATATGCAACACGTCCGATACGCTCAAGTATCTTGAAGGGTCTGACAAAACGAGGTGCTAACTTTCCTTTCTTGCCGAAACACGTCACTCCTTTAAACGGTGAAACTTTGAGGAATACTCGATCTCCAACAGCAAACTCTAGCTATCGCCGTCTCTTGTCTGCAAAGCTCTTCTGCCTAATTTGTTTTGTCTTCAGTCTCTCTCGATTGAGCTTCACTTTCTCAATACTCTGTTGCACTGGCTCAGGTCCAAGGATGTAGTATTCTCCCACTTCGGACCAACACACAAGTGAACGACATGGGCGACCATACAAAGCTTCAAAAGGCGCCATGCCTATACTCGTATGAAAGCTGTAGTTGTAGGAAATCTCCACTAACAGTAAATGCTCTCCCCAACTTCCTATGAAATCCATCACGCAAGCTCGCAACATGTCCTCAAGGACTTGGTTGACTCTCTTAGTCTGACCATCCGTCTGTGGCTGATAAGCGGTGCTGAAATCAAGTCTCGAACCCAAAGCCTTCTGCAACACTTCCCAAAATCTGGATGTGAACAAGGACCCATGATCTGGTACGATGCTGACTGGAACTCCGTGTAGTCGTAAAATCTCACGAACGTTTAGTCTAGAAATCTCCTCAGCTGTAGCTGAAGTCCGAACCGTTAGAAAATGAGCAGATTTGGTCAATCGATCAACAATGACCCAAATCGAATCCAAGTTGCCTCAAGTCTTCGGTAGTCCAATCACGAAGTCCATGGTGATGTGCTCCCACTTCCATTCTGCAATCGACAATGGTTGTAGAAGTCTAGCTGATCTTATGTGTTCGGCTTTCACATGTTGGCAAGTGTGACACCGTGCC
>JAUPMG010066598.1:0-13334 GCA_031762675.1 Pachysandra terminalis | reverse complement strand
GAGGTGGTGGTAATGGATTAAATAAAGAAGAAGAAGAAAAGTGGGTGGAGAGATGACCAAAGAGAAGAGGGCTCGCCAGAAAACAGGGAAGCCAGAAATGATCGGAGTGGTTGGATTGGAAGGGTTGCTCGTCAGAATTGGTACGCTGCCGCCGGAAGAGAGTTGGAAGAATGGGGTTGCACCGAAGTTTTGTGATCGGATGGGGAAGGTTGGTTTGGTTTGGTTGCTGCCGGAATTGATCAGAAGGGGTGCCGAAGGTTGAGCGCTAGAATTGATCGGAAGAAGAAGAGAGGGGTATTGTTTATTTTTTGGATGAGTTTAGGTAAAGGGTAATTTAGGAAATAAATGTTCAAAAAAAGTAATTTCTAACTCTTTTGCTAATATTTTATTTTCTCTAATGATTTTGTGATTTTAGTGTTTCTTTCTAATTCTTTTGCAAAAAGTCTATTTTTACATATTAATATATTTTTGTACTGACAAGGTGGTAACTCAAGCCGAGTTATTGAGTTACTCGGATTGGTTGGCTTCCGAGTTACCAGCCCTATCCGAGTTTTTAAACACTAAGATAGATATGTAGATAAATACGATTTGTTGACACTCTCCTACAAAACGAAAGGCTCTACAAGAAGAGAAGAATTGAAGTGAAGATCCTTGATTAGTTCAGCATGGCAGTGAATGACTGGTCTTTGTTGCCAGACGATATTACCTTGTTAGTGTCTGAACGGTTAACCTCCCTCATGGATTTTGTGCGCTTTGGTGCTGTGTGCAATTCATGGAGATGTGTTGCATTGAAGGACAAGTACACCCGATTGCCGCCAGCCCCAATGGCTTATGCTCTCCGAGAAGAAGGAAGCGAGAAACCCCGATTCACGCTGCTTCTTCAGCCTTCCCTTGAACCATGTCTTTGAATTTACACTGCCTGAAGCTAAAGAGAGAAAGTGTTGGGGATCTGAGGGATGGCTCATAACAATTGACAAAGATCTCGAGATGCATCTATTACATCCCATCTCGAGAGTCCGCCTCCCTCTTCCTTGTCAATTTCAGATTTTAGACAACTGGGACAGAGACAGAAGACTACGCGGTCATGATATTACTCTGCCAATTGCTGCCTACCAGGTAAAGAAGGTGATTTTATGTTGTAGTTCTTCTTCTTCTTCTTCTTCTTCTTCAACTGATAGAGGATGCATGGTTATGGCGATATATGTCCCAGACTCACTTGTAGCCTTAGCCAAACCAGGAGATGATATGTGGATCACTTTAGAACCAATAGACGGTAAAGCAATTCTTTTCCTTGATATCATTCACTATAATGGCCAGTTCTACGCTCTTTCTTGGTGCGGGTTTATCTTTGTCGTTGACACTGTTGCCACCATTCCATGTCTTGTATTTTTTGCAAACCGTCCCACTCGCGAATTAGAGCTTGCAAGGAGGTATTTGGTGGAATCCTCCGGGGAGCTCTTGCATGTATGTCGGTACCTTGTTCATGTTAGTGTGACTGATTTGTTGAAGGATGGCCTTACTGAGGAGCATGTCTCAGAAATTATGAAATCCAAGGACAAGGGTAGTTTTCATCGAGCGCAGTACTTTGAAGTTTTCAAGCTTGATTTCAGTACCAGGAAATGGGATTCTGTAACAGATCTGGGCACGATTCGTGCATTGTTCTTGGGTGATAATTCCTCTGTTTCTTTGGTGGCATCTCATCAGTCTGGATGCAAACCAAATTGCATCTATTTCACTGATGATTATTACAGGTGGTTTAGGCGCAAACAAAATTTTGGGGGTTATGATATGGGTATATATGACTTGGGGAATGGAAGTATTACCCCCCATTTCAGGGGCATTTCTCTTTCTGTTTTGTGCCCACCATTATGGGTGATCCCTAGCCTCTGTGAAGACAATTTCTTCTTTTGTTAGGAGTTAGTTATTATTGTTTCTGTTTTGATTTCTTTTATTATGGTCCATCCTTTGTAAAATGCCAAAACTTTTATAATTGATTATTTTCTAATGAATTGTATCTGGGCACTGTCTAGAATGTTATGTGCATACATCATCAACCCTTTTTGGTTGTAATGTTTCCTTCAGTTGCATGACCCTTTTTTCTTCCTTTTCCACCAAACCTCTAAGAGAACATGCATGTGTGTGGGTGATGAGACGTTACGACAATCAAATTGGGACCCAAAACAAAGATCCACTCCCACCAGGGAAGGAGAAGAGCTTTTAAGAGAGCCTCTTACTGAATATATATATATATAGATTTTGAAAGCAAAGAGAGAGTCTAAAAGAGAGATTTGTATCTAAAAGACTAAAACAATAAAGAGAAAGACAAAAGGATTATTAGATACGGAAACTGAAAAACAAAAGCAAAGAAGGAAGATGAAAGAATCATACTATTCTGCCATCATGCCTGCAGTTCCTGACAGAATAAATGTAATTTTCAAATTAGACAAAAAAAAATATATACTTATAGGATTGTTGTTGCATTTTAGCAAATAGATAGGCAGATTTCTCTTGTATTTTCTGGTGAATGAGGTGTCATACAACACTACTAGCTGGTAAGATGACTTCTCTTCTTCATATATTCGGTTTCTCATCTTGTGGTTATTTTTAGGTTTATGGGTTTATAGAGCTACTAATGGTTTGTTCTTCTTATGATACTTTAAGAGATTGCTTTGCATCCAAACTGAATGTCTTCCTTCATATTTACTTCCCACATGCATCAGACTAAAGTGAGTGATTGATTCTCATACTTCACTAGCCTCAAATGGTTAGGATTAATGACTAGTGGGCTTTGGATGGGCTAGGACCTATCGTTTTCGCTATAGGGCTGGGCTAGGGCTAAGCATGACCCGGCCCAATCCCAGCCCATTGACACCACTAATCCCAAGCCTTTCACACTTTTGCAATCTTCTTATAACTAGAGGTGACAATGGGTCGAATTTGGGCAAGTCATAAACGGGTTACGACTTAAATAGGTCGGGGCAGGTTTGACCCATTTACAGACGGGTTGGGAAATCATAGAACCGAACCCAACCCGCCAACCCGTTTAATTTATTAATTAATATAATTTTAATTTTAATTTAAAATTTAAAATTCAAAAAAAATTCCAAATTAATGAAATTATCAATCATCGTCACATATTAACATTATATTTTTAATAAATATTGTAAAAATATATATTAAATGTTAAAAAAAATTTAACCTGTTAAATATAAAAATAGTAAAATACATGTGAATAATATATATAGTAATAGTCGTCTAGGCAATACATTGATAAATTGCCAATTGGCAAAATCGCATACCAAGGAGTTATAAATCTGTCTAAAAAAAAATTGCAAGAACAATTACAAAGTTGAAAGCTTGAGATGTGAGATATGGAGAGTGAAGAATTGAAAGTTGAAAGCTTGAAGGTAAAGTCGTAGAAATGAAATGAACAGATAAGAAAATCCTAAACTCATATTATACCCCCTTTTGATATATAATACTATTATCATATCTTAGTTGGGTGATCCCACTTAAATTTAAAAAAAATAAATTAAATGGGTCCAGCGGGTTGGCAGTTTGGGTTCAGGTTGACTCGTTTACCAATAGATTGAAAAAACCTAAACCCAACCCAATTAATAAATGGGTCAAGCCTAACCTGTTTAATCGAATTGAGTTTGAACGGGTTGAGTCAAAAATTGTCCGCTCTACTTATAACCCATGAAAGAAATTGTCTATATTTAAACTTAGGACTAGCATTGACCCATCAATTCAAATAACCATCCTAAGTTTTTCACCCTTTTGGAAACACATTTTGAAGTTCAAAAACAAATACATCTATCATCTATAATAAGAGAAGTCTTGGTCAATGACCCTTGACCCACAATTTATTACCACCTATGTCATCCGCCCATATCAATTCTCCTCACCTAACCCTTTGACATTTACCCTTTTATCCTTAACCCTTTCATCAATAAAAGTGTAAATATATATACCCTAATTCCTCTAGCATTACTGTGATTAATTCCTTCATTTACAATAATACCTTTATTCGAATCCCTCTGCAGTGTTCTTACTACTAGGTATTGAAGTCACTCAGCTAATCTGTGAGCCTTTATCCCCTTCACTAAATCTGTTAAGACTTTTGAGCTATGCACCGTTTCATGGCTCTCCCAAAAGTTACAATAAAAAAGGCTAGAAAGTACACAAATCCATCAGCTTACCCATTGAATCATAGCAAAAGCCACAATATATTGGATTCTCGGGTTCTGATTATGAGCTGGGAAAGCAGAAGAGCATTTAGTTTGGTCCACGAAACTGGACCAATGGCTGGAGCGCACTTGTACTCTATGCTGTAATACTTGTACTCTGTGTTAGAATGCTTATACTCTTGTGTTGTTATACTTGCACTCGATTAGAATGCATAGAGTACAAGCGTTATAACATGCGCTCCAGCCAATGGTCCAGTTTCGTAGACCAGACGAAATACTCTCAGAAAGCAGTATCAACTGCGAGAAACAGTGTGTGGGTATCCCATTACACTAATCATGCTCCGCTCCAACGTCGTGCAGAGGGTTGTACATCAACCTATCTTAAGGGGATCCATCTCCAATAAGACCATAATTGAATCAACACCTGCTTCAGGTATGTGATCATCTCAATCTTCAGGAGATTGGCATGTCTCGTGACCTGCTCTCCCTGTAAACACCGAGAAGTTAGCTGAACATAAGCCTATACGTACTGGACATAGAATTACAGTAACATCTCTCATGTCACTCTGGTTCAAAGAGGAAGGATACCTGTCATATATAAATATTGGAACTGATTCTAGAATCCGGGTCACCTCTCCAATCAGTTAATTGTGAAGGCATTGTGTGCATTCCGTGAGGTTGTAGCATCAAATGATTTCCATCAAAATTTTGATGATCGTCGTTACCCCTGGCTGACAACCTTCCTGTAGAGTCTGGTGTTGATCGGAAGCCTATAGTCCATATCGATACCCCTACCACTAGTGACGACGACTTGCTGGAAGAAGCATCAACTTTTAAACCAGTGGTAACAACATCCTTCTTGGTGTCCAGCACAAAGGAACCAGCTATAACCTGAAGATAAAAGCAACTAGATGTGTTTATACATAAATGTTAAAAAAAACAAAACGGGTTAAAACTTGCTAGTAGCACATAGGATATCGGCCTTTTAATATTTTTATGTTGAACGCATTTTAAGCATGGTAAAGATTAATTAATTGATTTCTCAAGAATACTGAGACAAATAACTAATCAAATATTTCTTTGGATAAAGAAATATCAACTCATGGTCAGAATATATCATAATATATTCAATACAATACTGAAAAGCTTCAATAGTGACTTGTTCTTCCTATTCAATCTATTTCTCAGGATCTCCATTTGCATAGATTGGGTTGCCATCACCGGTCGATACTTTTACAGACGTCAATACCTATCACCCTTAATATAGCACACACTTAACCTTCTAACTAGTATCTTAATGGAGCTACCATAATCCTTTTATCAAACTAAATGTTATGACAATTATTGCTCATAAAATGGAAGTGACGAAATTGATTGGTATAATCCACCATTTTACCTTCTATATGATGATTAATCCAAGTATAACATATATCATAATAACAATCAGCACAATAGGAGCCGGGATCCTCTGTGCTGGGATCCCGTGCACTCGGCCCCTAGCACAGAGGATCCGCTTCCGCACAATAGGTATCAATAAGATCATCAATCAAATAGGCATTTACTTCATGATAAAGCATACTCCAAAACATTTCTCAAAATTTAGCAAATATAGCTGCATAGTCAGAAGCATCCCCTACATCTTTAATATGAAATGCTAATAGTGGGATTCTCGTATATAAATGCAAATCACATATTGTGTGATTCTCAAAAATATTGAGACAGGCAATTGGAAGTCACCTCTATATCTAATTAGGTCTTTATGCATAAACAATTGTTATCAAATTAGTATGGATTATTTTTATACAATAAGAACAAGGCACAAATAATGATTCATAAAAATGGCAAGTGATAAACCCAAAAATCCCTTGAATTCATGTACTTATATGTCAAACTAATAATGTCAAGACACTTATCATTTTTAGAAAATAAAAAAAAAAATAAAAAAAAGAATCAAATTGGCTCTCATGGACCTAAGAAACAGACTAAAGAATTTCGAAAACGGCCAAGTTATGGGCGGCCTATGTTCTTGGCCGCAATAAAGAGTTGAACAAAGAGTTTTTGACGGCCGTTTAAACAAAGCTAATGTCCATAAGTTGTGACTAAGCTTTCAAATCAGTTTAGGTTTTGGAAAAATTTAAAGCCTAAACTGAGTTAAACAATGTTTGGCTTAACTTACGCTTGTTTGCATCCTCATCCTAAATGGAGGGAATTAGGTATGCACTCAGATATATAAGCTGTGGGTATCTTTTAGTAACTTTAATTTAGGTGAGAATGCAGAATTCATATATACGTCTAGAGAGAGCCTCCAAGGCATTCCTTTGTCGAGGAAAAAAGACTAACAGAGATTTTACTCGGTAGCTTTGGTGGAAAAGGAAGAAAAAGCTTCCTCAGTAACCTATTACCGAAGCAAAGGCTAGAACAGGAGCATTGATGGATTGGAATATGAAGGAAACATTACAACAAAAAAGGGTCACCACAGCAACATTCTTTCCATAAAGGGCCATGATACCACAGGTTGATGATGTATGCATATAACATTTTAGACAGTGCACGGATATGATTCATTAAAAAACAATTCTGAAAATCAGTTACAAAAGTTTTGGCATTTTACAAAGGAAAAAAGTATGAATTTAGTTGGAATCAACTATCCTTTTCTATGT
Organism: Pachysandra terminalis; assembly: GCA_031762675.1. Lineage (NCBI taxonomy): Eukaryota > Viridiplantae > Streptophyta > Magnoliopsida > Buxales > Buxaceae > Pachysandra > Pachysandra terminalis. The sequence goes on along the minus strand of JAUPMG010066598.1, from coordinate 6,484 downwards.
GTATCCTTTTCTTTTTGTTACAGATAGCCCAAGGTAGCTGGTTTTTAACAGTGAAATGGTAAAAATCTTATATTTAGCCAATAGCATAACATCAAGGATTCTAGGGCACCTACAAAATAAAATGAAAAAAGGTGTAGTACAATAGGCCCTCAATGGAGGTATATGATCATAAAACACATTCCAATAAGAACTATACTACTTATACATATCCTAGTAAAAGGTTCTGATGTTTCAACCATGCAATGAATTTTGAATGCACTGTAAATATATTTGTCTTTCATGCAATTTACTGAAAGTAGGGTAACTAAAGAGTTTTTGTTAAATCAAACAAGGAGTAACAGTATTATGAAATATTCTGATCATGATGGCATTTACAAGTTAATTAATACCATAAAAGTTCCACAATGAAATATATCACACAAAAGATATTAACTTATTCCTAACAAAAGGAGGAGATTTAAAAGCTCCACCATAAAAGAAATCAAAACACAAACCATAATAACTAACTCCTAACAAAAGAAGAAACTGTCTTCACAGAGGCTAGGGATCACCCATAATGGGGGGCACAACAGAAAGAGAAATGCCCCTGAAATGGCGGGTAATACTTCCATTCCCCAAGTCATATATACCCATATCATATTCTGCAAAACTTTGTTTACGCCAAAACCACCTGTGATAATCATCTGTGAAATAGATGCAATTAGGTTTGCATCCAAACTGATCAGATGCCACCAAAGAAACAGAGGAATTATCACCCAAGAACAATGCACGATCCCCCAGATTTGTTACATAATCCCACTTCCGGGTACTCAAATCAAGCTTGAAAACTTCAAAGTATTGCGTTCGATAAAAGATACCCTTGACCTTAGATTTCACTATTTCTGAGAAATGCTCATCAATAAGACCATCCTTCAACAAATCAGTCATGCTAACACGAACAAGGAACCGAGATACAAGCAAGAGCTCCCCGGAGGATTCCACCAAATACCTCCTTGCAACCTCGAATTCACGAGTGGGACGGAGTGCAAAACTTACAAGACTTGGAATGGGGGCTAACAGTGTCGACGACAAAGATACACCCTTTCCGAGAAAGAGCGTAGAACCGGCCATTATAGTGATTGATATCAAGGAAAAGACATCTTTCATGGTCTATGGGTACTAAAGTGATCCACACGTCATCTCCTGGTTTTGCTGAGGCTTGAAGTGAGTTTGGGCCATATCTCGCCGTAACTGTGTGCGTTAGGAAAAGATCAATCCATACATATGTACATCGATCTAAATTCACCGAGAGTTATTGGAGGTTGGGATTCGATGAATCAAGATAAAAAATCTAAACTCACCGAGAGTTCTTGGATGTTGGGATTCGATGAATGAAGATAAAATAAAGTAAAGAAGAAGAATACAAAAAGTATGTGATTCGGCGATTTTGCCGAAGCGCACTTGAAATTTTTACAGTTTAAAAAAATCTTAAAAAAATTTAAATTTAAAATTGAAAATTGCATATTTATAATAGGACTTGATGGGCCGAGTATAGAAAAAGAATTTTTTCTTAGCATATTTGTGAGAGGCAGTGCTATTTTTCCATAGTCTTCAACGAACTTGTGATAATATCTCGTGAGATTGAGAAAACCGTGCAGAGTTTGAGTGTTTTCGAAAGGGGCCAATCAATCATCGATATCCTATGGGGATCCACGGCAACTCCTTGTTCTGAAATAATGTGCCCCAAATAATCCACGGCATTTAGATTCTTTTGCTAATAATTTGTGTTCGCGAAGAATCTTTAAAACTTGTGTCAAGTGGTCCAGATGTTCCTGCCTTGACTTGTTGTAGATTAAAATATCATCAAAAAATACGAGGATAAACCTTCTTACGTAGGGCCGAAAAATATCATTCATCAGACTTTGAAATGTCGATGGTGCATTAGTTAAGCTGAACGACATTACGAGAAATTCGTAATGATCATCATGTGTTCGGAAGGCTGTTTTCTGCACATCAGGTGGATGAACTCGGCTCTGATGGTAACTGGATCGTAAATTCAATTTAGAGAAAGTAGTAGCCCCGTGTAATTCATCCATAAGCTTGTCAATGACCGGAATGGGAAATTTATTCTTGACTGTTTCCCGGCTTAATGCGCAATAATCCACATATAGCCGCCACGACCCATCGTTTTTATGAACCAATAGCACTGGTGATGAAAAGGGACTTTGGCTAGGAAGTACCACTCCATTATTTAGCAGATCTTGGACCAACTTTTCAATCTCTCCCTTTTGATAATGAGGGTATCGATAGGGCCGTACACTGGTCAGTTTAGCTCCTGGTGTGAGAGTGGTTCAATGATCCAGCTTTCTTGGTGGAGGTAGACTCTTAAGATCTTCAAAAACTTCCTTCAATTCATTCAGAATAGGACAGATTTCGAGATGGATTGCTTCTATTTGTTGCACTGTGCTGAGGCTACAGACCTGCAACAACATGTAGCTATTAGTAATTTCCTTACTCGTGCTTTTATTATCCACCACCTTCTCTTCTTGGTAGAATGAATATCCCTTTCCTTCCAGTTTAAATTCCATTGTGAGATGTTCGAAATCCCACGTTATTTGTCCTAAGCCTTGTAACCATTGTGCTCCTAGTACCCCATCACATCCTCCCAACCCTAACAAAAAAAATCAATTGTAATGGGAACCCTTTGCAGCAGTATTTTCACCCCTATACACCTCCCGTGACAAGGAACCCGATCTCCATGAACCTTCCCTCGGCTAAGATTTTAAGACCGGCCTTGTGAGCTATTTTTGGGTCTAAAAAATTATGGGTGCTTTCTGAATCTACTAGTACCGTAGCCGTCACCCTTCCAACTTTACCTTTCACCCGCATGGTTTGGGGGTTTTTGACTGCCTATTATAGCATGTAGGGAAATTTTGGCAGAATGTAGTGTATCATCAACAGATAGATCGTCTACTACGAACTCTTGCTCCTCTTTCTCTCCTTGTTCGTCCTCCGGCCAGCTTTCATCCATCAGAAACAATTTTTGTACTTTACACCAGTGTCCCGGAGCAAATTTTTCGTCATAGTTGAAACATAGGCCTTTATCATGCATTTCCTTGATCTCAATTGGTGTGAGTCGTTTGATGGGGAAAGGAGTGGTTCTCGGGTTTCCTCCCAGTGATGAGGATGATGACTTGGGTTGATTCGTCTACGTTTGTCTTCTGTGAGAGAGGACTTTTTCTTCTTGCATCCCTGTAAGGCCGATTACGTCAGTTAAGGTAACATGCTTCAGCATTTGAACTTCCTCGTTTAAGCCTCCAACAAAACAACTGACCATAAAGCTCTCATTGAATCCCTCCGTACGATTTGCCAATGCCTCAAATTCAGTTTGGTAATTCTCAACCGATGAGGATTGTCTTAATTTTGATAGCAAGGTCGTGGGATCTTTGTACTGAGAAGGCCCAAATTGTGTCTGAAGTGCTTTTGTGAATTGATCCCAGTTGGTGATAGCTCCTGATTTCTCCATCCATAGGAACCACTGTAGTGCATTTCCTTCTAAGTGAAAAGATGCCACAAGTAACCGTTGCGTATCGGGAGTCTGTTGAAATACGAAGAATTGTTCTGCCCTGTACAGCCATCCCGACAGGTCGCTCCCGTCAAACCTCGGGAAGTCCAATCTCACGCTTCGTGTGTACATCGGCCTTCCAGACTTCGTTATCGTTCCTTCTTGGATGTAGCTTCTGGTTCGTCCACCGGAACTTTCTCCCTTATCTTTGCTCATGCCAGGAGAAAAGCTTTCCATTCTTCCGTCAATGGCTGCCACTTTCTGTGTTAACTCCTTTAAGATCTTTCCCAGGTTCTCTGTTGCTTCTTTGAGCCATCCCATCATCTCATCGATTTTCGAGTTTCGAGTTGCTTCTGCCATCCTCAAATTTACTGTTCTGATTCCAATGTTAAGAACCTGCAGATTCAAACTGCAATTTCAAAATAATTGTATCTTGTTCTTCGAGGGAACCGACCTCCTTAATAAATTGTTGGATTAAATTGATTGCTTTCTTAGTCATCAAAGTGAACTTTTAAAGACAAAGACTCCAAATTACCTACGACCCATGAAACAACCTACAGATAAAACTATCCTATAGAAATTCAAAGACTATCCTACAACAACTCAAAGTTAAAGAAAGTTATAGAAGACAGCAACTCAAAGTTAAAGAAGAATTCCTAATTACAGTGAAACTCTAACTCAAAGATAAAGAAGAAATCCTAACGATTATGGAACTCTGAATCAGCGTGCTGACTCAGCATTAAGCAACTGACTCAGCATTAAGCATTACGTGCAGACACGTAACAGGTGCAGGTTAAAAAAGATAAGAATCGAAGACTTGAACGGATTCCGACGGAAGAAGATGAATAGGGACAAAATGAAACGAGCGACCAACACGGGATGCCCGGCAAGGGCAATTTCGTCCAGATATAGTTATAAACCGGATTGGCCAACCGAATAATTGATGAACCGATGACCCAGGTCCCTAGTCATTTTGGTCAATCGTAAAGCAAAATTTGTCCAGAACCAGAACAAAAAAAAAAAAGAAACGAAAAAGTCAAAATTATCAAACTTATGAACCGTTTAACTGATCAGTTTCGAATCAACTCTTCTACCAAAAAAAGGTTTCGAATCAACTCTCTTTCCTGCCACCAAGTGTTTAAAAACTCGATAAATCGCTCGGAAAACTCAGTTCGAGTGACACGGATCAGTCCTTCTGACTCAGTCATATCACCAAATTAGTTCGAATTAGTCGTTCATAACTTTGACCCGAGCGAGATCCCAAAAATTAAGAACCCTAATAGGAAACTCAGCAAAAAGGAATTTTTACACCTACGATTGAATTCTTAAATATTGATGATGCAGAATTTGTAATATTAGATATTGGTGATGTAGAATTTGTAACAGATAACAAACTCGAATCTCTTATATAAATAAAATTAGAATATCTTATAAATAAAATTAGTGTTCATCAAAATTAAGAGATAAAAGTTGGAAGGGTCTATTTCAAGATATCCTAAATCGTCATATAGTCGTTCTATCAAGAGCATTTGTTCTCAAATATAACATTTAGATAAACCAAAGAGAAGAGAAAAGAGAGGAGCTTGAGGTATCTGATATACTAATAAGAATGCACACCACAGAATAGGGAACCTCAGTGTTTGAGGAACACGAGTCTCTCTTTTGCCTCTGAAGGAGTCAGATAAGTTATCATTTTTGTTCTCTTTCACGTGTCTACGAGTTATACGTTAAGAGGATTGGATCTAATAAGTTTTGGACAATCTTGAATTTGTCAAACTTCTAGGATTCGAGGACATGCTCTATTATTTATAGAGAAAACATCCAAAATATCATCTCTTCATCAGTACATGTGTCAATCGGAAACATGTCAAGAGAGATAATTGAAAATTACTCCATACAGTGAACATATCTAATGCCTATAAGTGACCAACATGCTGAAGCAAAAGTAAATTGTGGTGAGTCACTTAATTAAGTGAACTTGCTCTGTAATGGATTGCCTTGGGATCTGAGAAATCACGGATCAATGACAAATGTAACATGCACGTACATATATATATATATATATATCCAAAGCAACTTATCCATTTTTATCCCTACCATTCCTAATAAGGCAAAATCCCCTCTAGTAAAATATATGAATATATATAAGTTACTAAGGTTTTATCATGTAATTGTTTGCGGATTTATTGTAATCATCTTTAAATAAAGGAGTTGTTCGAATTTCAAAAAATACTCTTCAGGCCTTTGTTCACCTTTGAGATAACCCTTTTTGGTATATTAATCTATATTCTTTTGAGGGAAGTCAGAGTAACTGTGTACATCTCACAAACAACTATAATTTAAGATTATAACATCTAATTCTAATAATCACAGATTTTTAAACCCAAAACAAATTAACACCCTCAAGTAAGATAGTATGGTCGATATACAAGTTGCTTAAAGGTGCTAAGAAATCCTCCTAAGCAGGGGCAAAGCTACATAGAGGCGAGGGGGGAAATTGCCCCCCTCAATTTTTTTTAAAATTTTAATGAGACCTATGTTTTTATAATATATTATAAATTATCTCCTATCAAATTGTTTTTTGCCGCCTCTAAATTTTTTTGTTGCCCCCTTTCAAAAAAAATAATATAAATAAAAAGTTTAAAAGATAAAAATTACGAATAGACCCTATCTATAAAAGCCAGGAAAGTTACAAGCCCCCAACCCCCACTCTCACTTTATAATTTTTTATTCTTTCTTTTGTCTTTGCAGAGCACTTCCACAAAACCCTAACTCTCCTCTAACACTAAATCTTATTTTTCTCATTGCAGAAGCCTCAACCGCCGCCTATCTATAGTAAAAAAAGATCGACAAGGGCTCACTCTCTCTCTCTACATATATATATATATATATATATATATATATATATATATATATATATAAAAAACAGAGATATACTGA
>JAUPMG010066587.1:0-13334 GCA_031762675.1 Pachysandra terminalis | reverse complement strand
TGATGTTTATGAATGATTGAGATTTACATATAGAATGATTCATTGTGTTGAACTTGAAATTTCGGACCTATTTTGCCTAGAAAACACAAGGACTTTCGATGGATTTGGACAGCTGCGATTCTGGGCAGAAAAACCCAGAAATCGCGTCTGTCGGCGAGTACGTCGGTGTGCCGACGGACTCGCCGATGGAGGCCAGTAGGTGAAAAACACACCCACCGAGCGCATACCGTAGATTGTTCCCTTTGCGTGAGTTGTCGGTGGATGGTCGGTGAGACCAACGGACCCACGGACCATAAGGGTTGCAGACAGGTCCCTGTCGGTAAATGCATCGGTCCGCCGACGGACCCACCGACAGGGAGTGAGGCTTTATGAAAATTGGTGGTCGGTGACACCGACGGACTCACCGACAATGCAATATTTCCTCTTATCGGGGGTTGTAAGGACACACTGACAGGATCCGCCGAGATGGACTATTACTTGGGGATTTGAAGGGCATTTCTGTATGAATGATGCCCTGTTATATGATTAGGCATGTTGAATGATGTGAATAATGTTTGTGCTTCCATTACATGCCTATTATATGATTAGGCATGTTGAATGATGAATGTGATACGCTTGCCTTTCATAACATATTATGATTATGAGCTATATCTTTATATGCTTTCCTTACATAATCGCTATATGATTGTAGAATGATGGGAATGTTAAATGATTTGTGACGCATTCATTTAGTTGTTTGCTTAATATCATGCATCTAATGACCATGCATGCATATACAGTCCTAGTGAGGACTTGGACCACAGATTACCCTAAATCCTTTAAGAAGGACGAGAGGGAAAATGTGTGGATACTTGGGCTCTAGGATGAGACCCAAATGAGAGTTAAGACTCTAGTATCCCACGAGGGACTATATTTATTATAGATCCAAGATGATTTAAGGGTGAGGGATTAGCTACCCCAAAGCCCACGGATACCTATATCTATCGTATTATATGTATAGAGGGTAATTTCGATTGATAGTTGTGAATGGGTACTATGACATGGAGGCAGGTTCACGAAGATTATGCCCTTGGACAATCCTGTTGAGATGGTGTGTCCCTGATAAAAATAAAAGCGGGGAGTGAATTCCCAGGAGTCGCAAGTCCCTTAAAATTGTGATGTACACACAGAATCAGAGAGGAGTCCTTAGCCCGAAAGGGACCGTGTATCTGAGGATGGATACATGGTGATACAATCCGGATCAGGTGTGGGCATATATCACATCATAATATCAACGACATGCATGTGCATCCACGTGATTGCATAGACCATTTGTTGGGTCGATTATGAACTGTTCATGTCATTTCATATAAATGAATGAACCCCTGCATCGATCATGGCATTGCATGCATACACAAACATCCTAGCTATTACACTTTATCTGCACATTGTATTTACTGGGCATGTAGCTCAAGCCTGTTGGCTCCTATGATTTCATGGGAGTACTTCAGGACGGATGAGGACTACGACCGAGGTTGTTGACGGATTGCTACAAGAAGACCATGGACATAATATAGATTCTTTATGTATATCTTTCATTGGTCTGTATGTATTTGGGGAGGTTGAGAGATTTGGAGTGTGACGACTCTAATATATTTGTTTACATACTTGTTCATTTGTGGATGCCCCCTATCTTTTTGTTAGGGGTTCATCTAGTTTTCCTCATTGGGCCCAGCTGAGGCACGAGGGAACATTGATGACATTTACTTTAGACTCATGTTATATTTGATTATACATGTTCTATACTTAGTATTTTCGCTGTGCATCCTATCTATTGTAAGATTTCTCTGTTATATGTATATATGTTGGTTTTCCACCCACGGTGTTTTAGCGTTTGGATGTAGTGGGTGAGAGTCCGACTTGGAGTTCTAAAGCCACGCTCACGTGCGTGTGAGACTAGCTTTAGGATTCGGGTTGCGACAAAGTGGTATCAGAGCATTGTTCTTAGTCAATTCTGAGTGGTAGTGTAGAGTTGGAGTTGTAAGAGTGAGTGATGTTGTGATTGTGCATGTGCTTTGGATATATATGACTCTTGCACATGTTATTGAGAATAATTATGGATTGATTCTCAAGTTGTCTTCTCACCTTGTTGTGTGGTTTCAGTATGGTGAGAGGAAGGAGAGGAGGAGCGACCGGAGAGGCCACCTCTAGAGCCCTGGAGGAGTGAGAACCTCAATTGGCGGGAGTCTACCGCGCACTTGAGGATATGGCAGAGATGATGAGGCAGGGGCAGTACCAGCAGACGCATCCGCCTCCACCTCTGCCATCGCCTATGGAGATTTCGACTGGGAAACTTTTGGAAAGGTTCAAGAGATTGGGACCTTCGGAGTTTTCAGGCACTACGGATCCATCAGAAGCACAGAGATGGTTGGACCACTTGGAGCATATCTTCGAGGCACTTGAGTGCGATGAGGTAGACCGAGTTAGACTTGCGGTCTTTATGTTAGAGGGAGAGGCCAGACGATGGTGGAAGTCATCCTTGGCTACATTGGAGGAGGAAGCCTACTGGGACCGGTTCAAGGAAGTGTTTCTGGAGAAGTATTTTCCTTTGAGCATCCGGAAAGAGAAGGAGATAGAGTTTGAGGTTAAAGCAGGGATCTATGTCTGTGGCCAAGTATGAGGCCAAGTTCACAGAGTTGTCTCAGTTCGCCCCTTATGCGGTCGACACGGAAGCCAAGAAGACCCATCTGTTTGAGAACGGGTTGCGCGATAACATCAAAGGGAAGTTGATCACCCGAACCTTCACTCAATACAATGAGGTGGTAGATGTGGCCAGCAAGGTTGAGAAGAACAATGCCGAGTTCCTGAAGGCCCATGAATAGCAAAAGAAGCAGAACAAGGAGAAGCAACAGAGTAGTCGTGCACCCCCAAGAACGAAGCAAGAAGGACAAGCGGAAGAAGAGGGATGCGAGGAGCAAGACGCCAGAGCGCCAGCATCGGTCATCGTACACGGATCCCACCCGCCCGTCGCATTACTATAATTATGGCAAGACCGGACACTTCCAGAAGGCATGCCCCCAGCCGCCTTGGATTGAGATGACCGGACAGAGAGATCCCCCGCCTCGACCTTTCACGGCTCTGCAGATGATCCCACAGCCGCATTATGCTCATCCCTCGCTTGGACCACCTCCACAGCAGTTCCATCAACGAGGGCCAGGGCCAGTCACACCGCCTCACCACCCCCAGCAGCATTATCAGCAACAACCCCAGCGGACCTACCAGCCCCCTCAGGGCATGCTGTAGCTCCGCCGGCGGCACCGATTGAGGACGAGGTGAAGGAACCGAGAATGCCTGGAGGAGTGATGAAAGGTACCTTACCACTCTTCTCGACTCATGCACTTGTACTATTCGACACGAGTGCATCTCATTCATTCATATCGCATGACCTTGTATGTACTTTGGGTTTGAAGTGTAGTGTATTAAGCCCTTGTTTGACCTAGAGAGCCCAGTGGGAGGTCCTACTTCTCTGAGTAGGGTGTGTAAGTCTTGTCCTGTTTCATGGGAGAGACTAAAAGACCATTTGATTTGATTGTTTTGAATATGAGTAGATATGATGTGATTTTGGGTATGGACTGGCTAGGAACATACCGGGTTGTGATTGACTGTTATAATAGGATGTTAACCTTGGTGTTTCCTGGAGGATTGTCTGTAAGGCTCAAGAGGCTTCGACCTGATCTGTCTTATTAGTTAACCGTACTTGACCTAGAAGGGAAACTCGGGTTTGAGAACATTCCAATGTTTTGTCTGTTTGGGAACGTCTTTCAATACATTCCAGGTTTGCCACCTATAAGGAAAGTGGAGTTCTCCATCGACCTAGTGCCAGGTGCAAACCCTATTGCTTTGCCTGCTTACAGAATGGCACCTACCGAGTTGAGGGAACTCAAGTTGCAGTTGGAAAAGTTGCTACGATTGGGATTCATACGCCCGAGTTCGTCACCTTGGGGAGCCCCAGTCCTTTTTATTAAGCAGAAAGATGGAACCTTGAGATTATGCATGGACTACCGTCGGCTGAACCAAGTCACTATCAAGAACAAGTATCCGTTGTTAAGGATTGAAGAGCTATTTGATGAACTCAAGGGAGCCTGATATTTCTCCAAGATTGACCTAAGGACGGGCTACCATCAGCTTCGAATTAAGGAGAGTGATATTCTGAAGTCTGCTTTCAGAACCCGCACAGGCACTTTGAGTTTGTTGTCATGCCGTTCGGTTTGACGAACGCCCTGGCCGCCTTCATGGACTTGATGCATCAGGTGTTCCGACCCTTCCTAGACTAGTTCGTTATGGTTTTTGTTGACGACATCCTCATCTACTTGAATACTTGGGAAGAACATGAGGATCATCTTCGGATTATTCTACAGACCTTGGAGGACAATCAGTTGTACGCCAAGTTCAGCAAGTGTGAATTCTGGCAAGACGAAGTGAAGTTCTTGGGACACGTTGTCTCTAAGGAAGGCATATCAGTAGACCCGGCTAATGTGGAAGCAGTAATGGATTGGGAGAGACCAAGGAACGTGACTGAGATTCACAACTTCTTGGGACTCGCAAGCTATTACCGTCGTTTCATCGAGGGCTTTGCTCGCATTGTAGTGCCTCTCACCCGCCTTACCAGAAAGGATGTCAAATACCAGTGGAGATGGGAATGTGAGAAGGCTTTCCAAGAACTGAAGAGGAAGCTGACTACCGCCTCAAGGTTGACACTTCCGCGGAGTGGAGTTTCGTTTGAGATCTATGCTGACGCTTCACTTTTGGGTTTGGGCTGTGTGCTCATGCTAGATCAGAAAGTTGTGGCATATGCTTCCCGACAATTGAAGATTCACGAGAAGAACTATCCGACCCATGACCTAGATCTTATTGCAGTTGTATTTGCACTCAAGATCTGGAAGCACCACCTGTATGGCGAGACGTTTGAAGTCTTCTCCTACTACAAAAGCTTGAAGTACCTATTCTCGCATAAAGAGCTGAACTTGAGGCAACGCCGATGGATGGAGTTAGTGAATGACTATGACTTCACCCTACAGTATCATCCGGGGAAGGCGAACGTAGTGGCTGGCGCTCTCAGCAGGAAAACGAGGAGTCTACTTGCACACCTTCTAGTTCAAGAATGGAGTCTCCTTGAAGCAGTATCATATATGGGAGTCAGAGTGGATATCCGCCAAGGCAGAGCCAGACTATTCACCCTTGTTGTCCAGCCAAGTTTGAAAGATAGAATCGTGGAAGCACAGAAGAACGATGAGTGGTTGCAAGGTTTGGCCCGCGACGAGCACAAGTCGGATTGGTCAGTTGAAGAGGATGGCAGCATCAGAATGCAAGGCATACTGTGCTTACCAGACAGCGATGACTTGAAGAATGAGATCTTGAGATAGGCTCACAGGTCGCGCTATTCAGTACACCCGGGCAAGACCAAGATGTACAAGGACCTGAAGTGATACTATTGGTGGAAGAAGATGAAGGCGGACATCGCCAGCTTTACAGCTTGTTGCGTCATATGTCAGCAAGTCAAAGCGGAACACTAGAAGCTAGGAGGTACACTTCAGCCTTTGCCGATTGGAGAATGGAAATGGGAGCACATTTCCATGGATTTTATCGTTTGATTGCCTTGGACACGATTGGGTCACGACATGCTATAAGTCATCATCGATCGCCTCACCAAATTTTCACATTTCCTTTCATGCCGTACCACCGCCACTACTGAAGACTTAGCCAAGTTGTACATTAGGGAGATTGTGAGACTTCACGGGGTACCCATCACCATCGTCTCAGATAGAGATTCCCACTTCTTGTCGCAATTTTGGAAGAGTCTACAAAAGGCACTAGGCACCACCCTGAACTACAGCACAGCATACCATCCTCAGATGGACGGGCAGACAGAGAGAGTAAATCGGATTCTTGAAGGCATGCTAAGGGCATGTGTCCTAGATTTTGGAGGATCCTGAAGCGAGCACTTGCCTTTGGTCGAGTTCTCCTACAACAACAGTTACCAAGCTAGCAACGGCATGGCGCCCTTCGAAGCTTTGTACGGACGACCCTGCAGATCACCCTTGTGTTGGCACGAGGGAGGAGAATCTATGGACATGGGACCGAACATCATCCTTGAGATGACGGAGAAGATCAAGGTCATCAGAGATAGGCTTCTCACAGCACAGAGCCGGTACAAGAGCTACGCCGACACCAGGAAACGTAAGCTAGAGTTTGAAGTAGAAGATTGGGTATTCCTCAAGGTTTCGCCCATAAGAGGAGTATTCCGATTCAGGAAGAAACATAAGCTGGCACCGAGATACGTGGGACCGTTCAATATTACCAAGAGAGTGGGGGAAGTCGCCTACAGACTACTTCTACCGCTGGACTTGTCACAGGTTCACAATGCCTTTCATGTGTCCATACTGCGGAAATATCATCCTGACCCTTCAAGCATCATTGATTGGCAGACCATCTCCATCCATGAGGAAGTTTCTTATCAAGAGGCCTCAGTAAAGATTTTGGATCGCAAAGTCAGAGTTTTGTGCACCAAAGTGAACCTGATGTTCAAGATTCAGTGGAGCAACCACGGCGAATCAGATGCCATGTGGGAGCTTGAGGAGCACATCCGATGGGGGTATCCTTACCACTTCGAGGACCAGGTATGTTGATTTCGAGTCCGAAATCCCTTTTTAGGGGGGTAGGTTGTAACACCCCTCAGATTTGATATTTCTTCTATTGTTGGGTATTTCTGTAATTTTCTGTGTTCTTAAGGGCATTTCTTTTATTATTGTGGCCAGCTCTTAAGAACCTTTGTTGTGTCCTTTGCCTTGCACCCTAAACCCCTCTCTTTAAAGAGCTTGGATGGTTGAGATTAAATCTCCCATCTAATGGCTTAATGGAGGTTTGGATTCTTTCTCTCTTTATAGAATAGGGTTTAAGCCTAAACCCTAAACTCTGGTGTTGTGTTTGTTTGGAGAAGATTGTTGGAGGAACTCAAGAAGGAAGAGGGGAAGAGGAAGAAGAAGAAACTTGAGCAAGGGTCTTCTCCATTAGATTTTCGTGCTAGAAGATTGCTGGAAATCAGGTAAGTGCATTGTGTGCGTTTACAGTGTTTTAATTTGGGATTTTTGTGTGTGTTTTCTTTTAATGAATGAAATCATTGAAGATTGCATGTTCTATGAATGTTCTATATGTTAATCTATTGATTGTTGAACATATGATTGATTGGACAATGGATTGAATGCATATTCTCGGTCAAATTGCTGAAATGTGTGCTTTCCATATGTTTCCTTATTATTTTCGTATTTGATGTTTATGAATGATTGAGATTTACATATAGAATGATTCATTGTGTTGAACTTGAGATTTCGGACCTATTTTGCCCATAAAACACAAGGACTTTAGGTGGATTTGACTAGATTTGGACAGCTGCGATTCTGGGCAGAAAAACCCAAAAATCGCGTCTGTCGGTGAGTGCGTCGGTGCGCCGACGGAGGCCGGTGGGTGAAAAAAACACCCACCGAGCGCACACCGTAGAAGGTTCCCTTTGGGTGAGTTATCGGTGGGTGGTCGGTGAGACCGAAGGACCTGCCGACCATAAGGGTTGCAGATAGGTCCCTGTCGGCGAGTGCTTCAGTCCGCCGACGGACCCACCGACAGGAAGTGAGGCTTTTTTGAAAATTGGTGGTCGGTGAGTCGTCGGTGATACCAACGGGCTTCGGGGGATCCGTCGGTAACACCGATGGGACCCACCAGAGAGGTATTGATATTTGGACTTTGGGGGTCGGCGAGTCGTCGGTGAGACCGACCACACTCGCCGACGGGCGTCGGGAGTGCATCGGTCCGCTGACGAACTCACCGACAGTGCAATATTTCCTCTAATCAGAGGTTGTTAGGACCCACTGACAGGACCCGTCGAGATGGACTGTTACTTGGGGATTTGAAGGGGATTTCTATTTGAATGATGCCCTGTTCCATTTGGGTTATGTGACTAATGTTTGTGCTTTCATTACATGCCTATTATATGTTTAAGCATGTTGAATGATGAATGTGATACGCTTGCCTTTCATAACAATTATGATTATGAGCTACATCTTTATATGCTTTCCTTTCATAATCGTTATATGATTGAAGCATAATGGGAATGTTAAATGATTTGTGATGCATTCATTTAGTTGTTTGCTGAATATCATGCATCTAATGGCCGTGCAGTATATACAGTCCTTGTGAGGACTTGGACCACAGATTACCCTAGATCCTTTAAGAAGGAAGAGAGGGCAAATGTGAGGATACTTGGGCTCTAGGATGAGACCCAAATGAAACTTAAAACTCTGGTGTCCCATGAGGGACTATATTTATTAAAAATCCAAGATGATTTAAGGGTGAGGGATTAGCTACCCCAAAAGCCCACGGATACCTATATATATCGTATTGTATATATAGAGGGTAATTTTGATTGATAGTTGTGGATGGGTACTATGCCACGGAGGGAGGTTCACGAAGTTGATGCCCTTGAACAATCCTATTGAGATGGTGCGTCCCCGATAAAAATAAAACCTGGGCGTGAATTTTCGAGGGTCGCAAGTCCCTTAAAACTGTGTTGTACACATGGAGTCGGCGAGGTGTTCATAGCCCGAGAGGGACCGTGTATCTGAGGATAAATACATGGTGATACAGTCTGGATCAAGCGTTGGTATATATCACAACATAATATCAACGACAAGCATTTGCATCCACGTGATTGCATAGACCATTTGTTGGGTTGATTATGAACTGTTCATGTCATTTCATATAAATGAATGATCCCCTACATCGATCGTGTCATCGCATGCATACACAAGCATCCTAATTGTTACACTTTATCTGCACATTTTATTTACTGGGCGTGTAGCTCAAGCCTTTTGGCTCCTAACATTTTAGGCGAGTACTATAGGCCGGATGAGGACTACGGCCGAGGATGTTGATGGATTGCTACAAGAAGACCATGGACATAGTATAGATTCTTTATGTATATCTTTCATTGGTCTGTACGTATTTGGGGTGGTTGAGAGATTTGGAGTGTGATGACTCCGGTATATCTGTTTACATACTTGTTCATTTGTGGATGCCCCCTATCTTTTTGTCAAGGGTTCATTTAGTTTTCCTAATTGGGCCCAGCTGAGGCACGAGGGAACATTGATGACATTTACTTTAGACTCATGTTATATTTGATTATACATGTTCTATACTTAGTATTTCTGGTTCACATCCTATCTATTGTAGGATTTCTCTGTTATATGTATATATCCACCCACGGTGTGTTTGCGTTTGGATGTAGTGGGTGAGAGTTCGGCTTGGAGTTCTAATGACACACTCACGTGCGTGTGAGACGTATTTTAGGATTCAAGTGTTGACAATTTTTCACTATGTGGTCTGCCGAATATAACCGGTGTGCCAGCTAGGCTGCCAGAACTATCTAGGCAACCACTTAAGGTGGTCTTGATTGATTAAATTGATTGATTGAGTTCTAAATTATTTTATATTTATTTTGTGATATTAATGGTGTGATTATAACCAGATTTCATGATTGATATGTTAGATTGGATTTCATATATTTTAATATAACATGACATATGAATTGATTTTGATTGAAACTATGAGACGTATTCCATGAATTGTATACTCATATTAATTATTTAGATATAATGCACTATTGTACACATATTTGTTTGCTTAGTTAATGTGCACCTATAATACCCTTGCACAGCATAAGCCTATTTTGTATTATTGACCTTGTATGGGTCTAATGCCTTAACTATACCACACAAATCCATGTGTTGGATATTATGAACATAAAGAGTGTAATCATGACATTGTTATTGGAGAATTGGCCATCCCAATAAACCAATCTAATCGTGGTGAGGGATATGTTCTATGTGACTGTCGCGCCCCAAATCTGAGATATAGAATCTCGAGGATTTACGAGGAATGACCTTCGGATTCACTACGTGGACGAGGATAACCAATTCCCATTCATAACCATAGCCCTGGTTATTCAGAGTCTAAATAACATAATCAGTGGAAGTCTGTATAAATTAAAACCATAGTCTCATCCAAACTTACAAGTTAGAATTATCCAAAGTAAATCTAACTAAGTTATCACAATTTCAGGCCCTTGTGGGGTCGAAACAAAGTTCAAAAAAACTAAGTTTCATGCATCAAGTATCTGAAACAGAAAGGAAATCTCCTCTCCATTCAAGCAGGTCAACCGAACTGATTACTTGTTTCAACAAAAGGGTCAGCCGAAGCTTCGTAGAGAAATTCAATGAAGTTACAATGATTATCTTCATGCATATATAACAATACAGTTAATTCATGCAAGTTCATTCAACAAGTAATATCCCAATCAAATGTATTAGCATGCTCATCATCATACTATATCTCACATACTTAATAAATATATAACATTTAACACGATAATCTCAATCCACTCTGAGAACCAAACAAGAAGTTAAATCATATCATATTAATTATTCCCATGGTCCCACCATGATAAATCATAGGGCACACATGATCCCATCATGCATTCAACCCAAAACTCATAGACTCACTATGAACCCAAACATATCCTACATGATCTCATCACGTATATCACAACAACAGCATAGTCCCACTATGTTTACCCAAACATCTATCTACATGGTCACACCATGTAATACAAGCAAACACATAGTCCCACTATGTTATACAAACAAACATCCACATGGTCCCACTATGTATACAACACACAAGTAAAATATAATAAATACATAGTCCCACTATGTTCATAACAACAATCACATGATCTCACCATGTTAAATAAACATTGCATAGTCCAACTATACAATACAAACTCATACACATGGTCCCACCATGTAATATGAACATTCAAATATTATATCAATCACATAATCCCACTATGTTCACAATGATCACATGGTCCCACAATGCTTTAACACCGTATGTTCACATGGTCCCACCATACTACCAATACTATATCTACATGGTCCCACCATGTCATAACGCAACCAATCCATAATGTAACAAATGCACAAACACAAACAAGACAATCAAGTGCAATGAGACGAGTATGATATGATGCAATTATGCACAACGAAGGCAGCAAATGATGCAATGCAATGGTTTGTCAGACGTAGTCCAACACAATCATTCAATCCATTGACCATTATTTTAGGGATTTGCACCCACGGAATAACGCTCTAGTGACCATTATTTAAGGGACTTGCACCCTCGGAATAATGCTCCAGTGACCACTAGTTTAAGGACTTGAACCCATGGAATAATATTCCAATCACAGAACCAGTGACCATTATTTTAGGGACTTGCACCCATGGAATAATGCTCGGGACTTGTACCCACAGAATAATGCTCGAATCACAGAATATAGTCAATCCCATTGACTATCAGTGCATGCTTCCAGCACCACTCTCAATCATATCATGGATGCTCCCAGCATCACTCACAACAAACAATATTACAATCAATTACATACAAGTAATGGATACATCAATATCACTCCTAATAAACAATGTCATGAGACCAAGCACCACCTTGATCAGTTAATGCTACAAGCACCACTCAAATCACATAATAGCCTATACAATCATTGTTAACCATTCTGGTCCTATCATGTAGTTCAGTATACTTGTCCAACTCATTCAAGTCAAAATCACCTTAGATCTCATCCAGGATTATTCCATATTCCTGAATTTCAAACCTTATTGCACACTTTTAAACATTCGACCATATCCACAACTTCTGCATCTAAACCAACCTCATAGGTATGTGTACAACACATCCAGGGATCATCCCTCACAATTGGAAGCTTATTGAACTTCGGTAGGTGTTCGGTACGTACCAAAAGTCCTACCTTCGGTCGATTGTTCGGTATGCACCGAACGTCAGTGGATGTTCTTGAGAGTGTGATGGTTCTTGGTAGGTGTTTCGGTATATACCAAAGGTCCTACCGAAGTCCTCGGTTGATGCCTCGGTATGTACCGAGTGTCGGTAGGTGTTCCCGAGAGTTTACCAACTCTCGGTAGGTGTTTCGGTATGTACCGAATGACCTACTGAATCATGCGGTAGATGTCTAGGTATGTACCGACGTACCTACCGAACGTAGAAATCAACCCAGTTTCAGTCTTTTTACTAGGGTTTCGTGCCCAAGGTCTCAAGATGACATTTTTATTCTTCTAAACTTCAAATGTCAATCTCCAATATATCATACAATTATTCTAACTCAATCTAATCCAGTATAAACTACACATATTGATCTTTACACAAATCAATCATCACACATGAGTTAATTTCAGAAAAATCTTAATTATTTCTAAGAACTCATATGATCATCATAATTGCAATAAATCTAAATCTAAGCATACTTTATCATGTAAACACTCAATCAATCATAATATCATGCCCAAATTCATAGATCATACACACTAACTTATAACAATAGCAATGTTAAGATTCATGAACATGTTCACCGTAAAATCAAAGAAATTTCCTACCTTTCTTCTTAGATGAATACTCTGCAACTTTCCAGCACTTGAAGATCAACTAGTTCCTCTTTTCCTTCTTCTTCATCCTTTCTCTTCCAAAAACCAGATTCTTCCTTCTTCTTCCTTGTTTTGGTCGTGTGAAATCCAAACACAGTTTCTCTCTCCTCCCTCGAAGAGTTACATGGTTTAGTGGATTAAATCCATTATCCCACTAAAAATTCAAATGTTAAGGTAATTTACTCAATTACCCTTACCTTTGCCCAATAGGCTTATTCGGCCAATCCAAGGTCCAAATTGTGTTCATTGTGTAGGGTCCAAGCTCAATCCACCTAATTCACCAAAATTACACAATTAGACACCAAATTTATCATATTTACATAAAGGTCCAATCCAGTCCCCTTTATATCAATAAAATCCTAAGGTTTAAAAAGTAGGATTAACTACCATTTAATCATGGAATTAGATGGTAAGGTCAGGATGACTACATTTTCCCCCCTTTTAGGACATTTCTTCCTCAAAATTTAATACACACCTCGATTATCGAATAGTGTAGGGTATTGCTTTTGAATCTCTGTTTCTAGCTCCCACGAAGCTTCTTCTTCATCGTGGTGGTTCCATTATACTTTCACTAAGTAGATGGTCTTTGTCCTTAATTTATGCTCCTTCCAGTCCATAATCCTTACCGGTACTTATTTATAAGTTGCATCGTCCCTGATTTGTAAATCAGTCCAGTCAATGACATGCGAAGGATCAGGTTCATACTTCCTTAGCATAGAGACATGGAAAACATTGTGAACT
>JAUPMG010066576.1:0-27254 GCA_031762675.1 Pachysandra terminalis | reverse complement strand
TTGATGATCTTATATCGTTGTTTCTTGAACTTAGAATATAGTGAATGTCTAGTTACTAAGATTATGCCTTATATATTTCTGAGTTTATGTGCTTTTGGGCTCAGTGGAGCTCATGCTTTTTAGCAACCATTATTTCAGGTTCATTAGCCGACGCAGCTGCAGAGGAGCTGTGGTCTAGGCGAACTCATCAGTTCGTAAAGCTTGGATGACGAGAGATCGGTTGGGTAGCACTCTGATATTGTATTTAGATTAGTCTAGTATTAGACCTTTCATTTTATTTGAATTTGTTAGATTCAAAGATTTTAATAATAGTTACTTATATCTTACTAGAACAAATGTTGAACTTCCGCTATGTTTTTCCATGTTAATCCACCTCCATAGTGATATGGGGTGAAGGTCGCATCTGGATTCGGAAAAATCTTAAATTTTAAGGTTGGGTCGTGACAGGTACCTTAACACTTCATTCACTAATTAAATCATACAAGAAGTACCTTAAATAATGCATTTTCTACAAATTTGAAGGTTATAGTTCCACAACCACTACTATTAGCATTCAAACACATGTATAATGATGATCTTGAGCCGATGGGAGTGTTTGGGGTCATTCACACAAGAATCCCCAAAATCTCCTATTGCTCAGCCTAGTCTAGAAAGACTAACTTTCAGGTTAAGGGGTCAAATTTTGCATGGCAAGTCCTTTGACTCTGGAAATAGGCCAAACATGTAAGGTTAGTCAAGATACGCGTGCTCACGCTTGAATCACCAACATCGGACCAAGGAGGCTGTTCGGCGGGGTCCTCGCGACCCTTCGGATAGCCTAAGAATGTAAAAGTGTGCCAAATGACTTGACACTTCGGGGTTTGGTCCAGATGAGTCTCAATAGACCAAAAGTCAACTTGTATTTTCTACTAAAATTGGGTTCGATGACCTCTTAGGCTCGCCTAACTGGGGTTTGGCG
This sequence comes from Pachysandra terminalis, assembly GCA_031762675.1. Classification (NCBI taxonomy): domain Eukaryota; kingdom Viridiplantae; phylum Streptophyta; class Magnoliopsida; order Buxales; family Buxaceae; genus Pachysandra; species Pachysandra terminalis. The sequence goes on along the minus strand of JAUPMG010066576.1, from coordinate 26,296 downwards.
ACCATTCCAAAGAGCCCAAATAAGCTCTGAGATTCGGCGGACTGTTCGGCACGCTAAACAGGTCGTCGAAACTCAGGAAAGGTCCAAAAAGGCTAAAATTTCACCGGGAGGTTGGTCTCATTCCCAGGAAGGCTCGGTTGTGCTTTAAATTTCAAAATCATAAGTCTACAATAGGGATTTGGGGGTTTCTCTCAATATTCCTAACTTTAGGGATTTAGTTTTCACATTTCAGATCATATATAGAGTCCAAGGGTTTAAGTCTCCATCTAAAGCATGCAAAACAAGTAATAATCCCAAAGAGAAGGTGGGCACTCAACAAATAACCCTTCTCCTATGTCACATTGCTAAAACACAACCAAATACAACTTCAAAGAGAGGATACTCAACTTGGGGCATTGCCGGAATGCGTCGAGGTTGATCCATCGTGTCTCCGCGATCTCCGATAGTCTTTCACCATTGCCAAGGCTCCAAGAGAGGGAGAAGAAAAGAAGAGAAGAAGAAGAAGAAATGACCTAAGGGTTCTATTTATAGGTTTTAGAGGTCAAATTGAGAATAGGTTCAGCAATAGGGCAAAACGTGGTTTCTGGTTCTATATTTTCCAACTGGACACCTAAGCGACTATTGCTAGAGGACTTTAATTAACGGGTCTGAGGTGAGTCTCTAGGGTTATCAGGAGTAGTGAGTTTATTTTACTAGATTTTAAATTAAACCCGAGTTCTAATCTTAGTTAATTATGGTGATTATTCAGGTTCTTACAGGTCGTTTCCGAGACGTTTGCTTCTGCCGAAGAATGGGGAAGCAGGTCGAGAAGGCGTAGAAAGTGGGGTACGGCTTTGATCTAATGAAGGGAAATACTCAAATCTGGACTGATATCGCCTTAAAAGTTGCCTTCTAAGTCTTCTCAAATGCTCTCTCTCTCTCTCAATATCTCAAGTATGCCGAATGATCTATCTCAAGTATGCCGGATAGGGATGGCAATATTTGGTTTAAATGGGTAACCCACCCTGCCCCGCCCCACCCCTCCCCTAATGGTTAGGGTTTGGTAACTCGCGAGTCGGGTTAGGGGTGGGTTAGGGTTTGGCTCAACCCGCCCCGTTGCGATTCATCTGTGTTTTAAATATATATTTTATGTACAAATCTATAATTTATAAGTAAATATATTTAAAATATTAAAACTTTTAACTTATAATAACATTTATATTTAAAAGAACCTTATAACCCGGTCAAACCCGCCCCGCCTCGCTATAGGGTTAGGAGCGGGTTTGGTATTAGGGGGATCCTTTAGGGGCAAGTTAGGGTTCGTCAAAACCCACCCTGTAATGACCTAAATTCTTTAATTTAATTTTTTCCTAATTATTTAATTATTGTTAATATTTAATTTCATGAGTTAGTATAGTTTATTAAATAATGTGAGGTTAAGGGGTAGTTATAGCATATTTTTCGGTTTGGGGGCCATGTTGTAAGTTAGTTTGTCAAAGGGTAAACTAATGAAATTACAAAGTTTTCAAACCACCAACGTGCGTTTGAATAAGTCTAGGTGATGTGGCATCTTTGAACTAATCTTTGCAACATGCCATTGTGTGTGTGCTAGTGGGGAGGGAAAGTAGGACACTAACCCCATTATCTCTAATCCCATATGTGGGATTCAAAGTCACTAATCTGTGTGTTTGAAAGCATAAAAAAAGAGAGAAACCAAGACTGAGTTTTGAGAGAGAGAGAAGAGAGATTTTTGTGAGTGAAACTGAGGGTGAGAAGGAAGAGACTAAACGGAATTTTTATTTCAGAAAGAAGAAGAAGAAGAAGAGGAGAAGAAGGAACGAAAATAGATTAAACCGAATTCTCGTTAGAGCTTTACCGGAAATAATGTAAGCAGCTTATCCGGTTTAAGTTCCTATTGACATATGATGCCATTCTTGATTGGATGAATGAAATCTGATTCTTTTTTGGTATTGCATGCTCAACCTCTGTATAATTTTTCTAGAAAAAACTATGATTTGGATTCATGAGAAAGTGTATGCCGTATGTGTCGATTATTGATGATTTGATGTTGTATGAGATTTAAGCATGATCAGACGTGATTGTTCTATGGATTTTGATCTGTTGTAATGTAATTTTTCTATGGGTTCTGCTTTACTGTAGCGTCTGTTTGTGACCCGAGCATGGGTGCATTAAGTTGGTTAATCGGTTGTGAATATTTTACTAGTGTCATGATTCATTCATTGAATGTTTTTTTTTTTCACATTAACAGAGTAATAATATGGCAAATCTGAAACTGAGATCAGGCTGCCTTGTTTTATTAAGTGTAGTAATTGACTTGTAATAAATGAGATTTTTAGTTGTAAAATACAGGTTCTTGATATTAATGGGAGCTATCTTCAAACCAACAGAAACCACACCGTGATCAGAAGGAACTGGAAAGCTTCCTTTAGCTTTTGTGATTCCTGTAAAACCTAGATGCCCCATAGGTGTGGAGAGTACACAGAAGAATGGAAAGCCAGAAAACGAAATGTGTGAATTCCACGGTGAGTCGTCCGTCAGCTAATCGACTTGCCGACAAGGACTTGATATTGAAGGGTTAGCTTCATCGATGGGTTGACGGTCCGCCGACTAACTCGCTGACAGTAACTTAGTTTTGGACCTTGGTATTGAGTTGGATGGGCACATAGAGGTCCCATGATAGTGGGTAACCACCGGTGCGCTGACTCGGATACCAACGGAGGTGGTCTAGAGACAATAGAGGGTTTGCATGTCGGTTTTGGTTCGGGCGTTTATGGTGCGGGTGTTGAGGTCGAAGGGAGGTCCAGGGATATGAATCTGATTGTTACAACCTACTTTGATGCCCTTATCACTAGGCTAACCTTATCGAATACCCTCTTCAGTTGGTCTCCACTTAGGATTTAGTTAATGAACCTTATTTATGTTTGACAGTGATTTCGTCATAAGGATGTGTAGGATGGGTCCTAGTGGATTATTCAAGTGTATGAGCGCTTAAATAGCTTCTAAGGGGATCTATCATCCGTGTCCTATAGGAGAGTGCATTCATACTATGTTCATATGAAATATTAAGTGTGCCCGGTTGGTGGGAAATAATAGATTGCCTAGTCCTGTGGGTTGAAAGGCCTACGAAATAAGATATGAATCATAGTTGGTTCATAAGGTCGACTGGACCTTGAGTGTTGTATACTCTTAAATCAGCATATGGTGGACTTTGAACCATGGGTTAGTGCCCGAATCAAAGATGGGACTACCGGATGTTCCTGGGACACAGGTCCTGAAACCTTTGTGGAGCTGCAATGAAGGACACTTAATATATCATGTAAACATAGGCATAAACCACATTACATTGCATTTCTTGTTTGAGCATACATTAGTTCATCTGATTGTTCATTCTCGCATCATATTCACGTCACAACATCTGTTATTAATTTCTGTCGTTATTACTGTTTCACCGGTTTTTAGTCATATATGATGATATGGATGATGACTGGATCATGCTTGCTGAGTATTCCAAACTCACACAACCTTTATGTTGCAGGTCGGTTTTGAGTGACGGACGCAGCAGTTTCATTTCTGTTTATCTAGTCATTTTCTATTGTAATAATCAGTGGAACCATGTTATTTGAATTCTCATGTAAGGCTCTTATGTAGCCATTTGATTTAGTTCATTTGTTTATTTTATTTCTTCCGTAAACTCTGGGATGTTTATTTTATCTATTTTCCTTTTGGTAATAATATGGCAATCCGCGGTCCAGAAATAGATCCCGAAGGTCTCGCCTCGTGATCCGTACCATCTCACCTAAGGATCCATGTTACGGGATCGGGGGCATGACACGTCCCGTTGCCATCCCCAATGCCAGAGAATCTCTAAAGAGATCTCTAAGTTTGGAGCTAAGTATGGAGTGCCAAGAGAAATTACTTTAGTCATTCCTCCCACATGTTCTCTCTCTTTTGGCCTAAACCCTCCTTAGTCTTCTCCTCCCACATGTTCTCTCCCTTTTGGCCTAAATCCTCCTTGGCCTTATATAGGCCTAGGGAATCTATAGAATGGTGAAAAATGTCACCATCCTCCTCACTTATAACCACAACCCATTAATTGACCATTAACATGGTAACTTCCCATAGTAATGCATAACGACCGACTTAATGGGTGCTTCAATGGTCAATTAACTATTCTTTATCTATTGTAATTCATTTATAATAACTCATTTATGGCAATCATAAAATTGTATCACGTCGTCACTCCGCTTCATCAACCCGTAGGTCGGTGTGCTGAGGTTCGGCTCAGCCACCGCTGATACCCGTGCCCGTATCCGCCACACGTTAAGGATGCTAGAAAACCCTCCTGACGGGCTCTCACTCAGAAGCCCGAACGCCCCTATGCCGGGGCCGACTGAGACCCCGGCATGGACGGGCACCTAGGCATTTTGGCCTGTCCCCCTCCCCCTTGCCGAGGTCAGCCGAGACCCTTGGCAAGGTGGGCACCCCCTGCGGGGCCAGCCGAGGTGTTTACCTCGGCAACAGGTTACCAAAGTAACCGCCAAGCCCAACTTTGGCTCAGCTAACTCTTTTGTCATTTTTCTTTCTCATACATTCTTTACAACTTTATTAAGGCATCGACACACCAAAAATAGTTCGACCAGGTCTCAGGGTTTGCCAATAAGCTCGGCACACCAAAAATAGCTCGGCTAAGTCTCAGATTGGTTTGCCGAAGACATTCGGCAAACTCGGTTGATCAAGTTGTGAAAGGTCTCTAATATCTCAAATATCATTTACCTCTTCGACATCTGCATGCCGGGGACCTCGGCATTTTGCCGAGGTTTGTTCTTTCTCTTATTGTAACTCTTTTGGGAAAAATCCCGGTCCTGACTCGTCTCATGGTATTTGCCGATGAGTTCAGTACTCCAAATGGGTTTGTCAAAGTCTCAGTCCATTCACCGGGAATGCTTAACGAACTCGATTCAACAAAATTAACAAAGATTGTTAGTATCTCAAATCCCAGTTTTATGCCAACTTGGCAGTCTAATAGATGATGACATGCCTAGGAACCCACCATCTCACCTCATTATGCTGATATGACATTCTTGACAAAAATGACCACAAACAATTATCCCTCAATCAATTGGTGTCAGGCTTATAAATACCTTCATTTCTCTTAATTCTTTTTCAATTGTACCCTTATAAATTCTTTATTTTATACAAAACCTTATTATACAATATAAATCCCTTTTTCAACAAATGAGCCTCAAAGGTACTTTTGTTATAAATTAAATTTCTTTTATATATGTAACTATTGAATTAGGGTAAATTACATTCACATCCCTTTGGGTTTGGCATAATGGCAACAAGTGTCCCTTAAACCTTGGCCATCAGAAACAACTTCCCTCCTTGTTGTTTGAAAGTATGTTACAACAAACCCCTTCGATTAATAAGTTAATAAAGTAACAGAAGTGGCAAGTAACAGAAGTGGCAGGATATTTGTTTTTTTTTGCTTATAAAAGCATATTTGAAGGATAAAAATACCCTTATATACCTTGTTTGCTAATCTCAAGAACAAAATAGATGTTTATATGGAAGAAGAAAAAAGCTTCGTAATATTGAAAACTTTGAAAACCCCAACCATCTCTTATAATTATAAGATAAATTAGTAATTTAATTTTTTATTCATTTAACATACTTAAACGTAATGATTGATAGCAAGGTATTATGGTCAAATGTCTAGTTTCCGTTACAGATCGTTAGAGGATAGATCGTTAGACATCCTCTAGTCTGACCCATAAGGGTATTGGTTGTAATGGTCAAGGTTCGAGGGATACTTGTTGCCATTATGCCAAACGTAAGGGCGTATCAATATAATTTACCCTAAACCTCGCTAGTTTGACCCAATAAGGGTATTGGTTGGAACTTTACGCACGTAAATCGATGAAGAATACAAGAAGAAATCTAGAAAATTCTGCAGATGTCCTTATTTCTTCTCTCAAATCCCTACTATTCTCATAACCAAACACCCTAATCTGATCCTAATTAGAAATCCTAATCAGACCACAATGCTAACATTCTATTTATAGAGAAAGGTCTTGGTTCTCGAGTTCAACCACCGGTTTAATTATGGTCCAACCCCATAAACCACACAAAACCATCAGTTAACCCATAATTCACATAAAATACCAAAACATGATAGGGTGCATGCTCACCCATACAAGCACGCACGCATTATCACAAAGCATGCAAATAAAATAAGACCCAACCATGCAAATTAGAATCAGGAACCACATATTCTTAAAATTCAACAAAACAGACAACCATTCACACAAATTACACTTCAAACACAAACAATCATATATAAGTTCCACATGTACCATGTGAGTGTGTGCCACGTGCACATAAGTGTAGGCGTCACTACACCGCCACAACTAAAGGACGATGAAACCCCCCCTGACAGTCTCACTCAAGACGGAGATCTCCTCTCTGACAAACTCATACAAATCACATACATATAATTAGTCAGTGTACTTAACCGATTATTCAAAATTTTGATCGTGTTGTGCCGGATACAATCCTTCGCTTGGCCATCTCATTTTATGTTGAGGATTTATTCATGCAAATGTCGGGCTTTTTAGAACCTTAGGGATGTAAAAAAAAACGGGCCTCGGCATGGACAAGTTTCATCCTGTCGAAGTTTGGAAGGTCCTAGTAGGCCTAAGCCATTTGGCCTGGGCGCCCTCCATGCCGGGGTTGGTTGGGACCCCGACATGATCGGGGACCTGGGCCTTTTGGCCTGGGTACCCCCTTTGCTCCAGGCCCCTTTGATGTGGCCTAGGCCATTTGTCTTAGGCACCCATTCAGACGGAGTGGTTAGATACTTTGACAACAAAAAATGCTGAGGTGCCGGCTAATCTCGACTTAAGTTCACTAGTATATTTTGTCACTTTCTCATTCTCATGCATTTTTACAAGTTAATAAAGCACTCTCCCGTTCTTTTCACAATGTTTGCCAACAAGTTCGGGGGTGGCCGGGTCCTCAGCATCTGCATGCCGGGGACCTTGGCATTTAGCAGGCCAGGGCTTTGGCATTTGCCGAGGGGATTTACTCTTTCTCCTTTTTTAACTCTTTTGGGCAAAGTGCCTATCCCGATTTCTCACATGGAATTGACCAACGAGTTTATGACACGAAAGTAGCTTGACTAAGTCTCAGTTCATTTGCTGGAATGCCCAGCGAACCTGGTTTGGCCAAATTAACAAAAGTTGTTAATGTTTCAAATCCCGATTTTATTCCAACTTGGTACTCCAATAGGTAATGACATGGTTCGAGGCCTGCCATCTCACCTCATTATGCCGACATGGCATTTTTGACAAAAATGACCATCAACACTTTTCTTGTATGCCGCATACGTTTGGTTAACTAAGAATAGAAAAGAAAAGGTAGGGTCCACCTCTTTTGTGAGAAAATGAAAAACTCTTGCAATAGTATTTCAAATTTGTGTCATAAGAAAACAATTTTTTTTTTTTTTTTTGTCTTCTTACTACACTAGCAGTGACCTTCTAAACATCCGAATTTACAAGGGCTAACATAACAAAAATATAGTAGAATTGAAAATTATGTTTAGAATTCTTATGATTTTCTTGCTTACCAAACTTTATTACATGATTTTCATTAATAATCATGCAAATTTTTTGCAGTAATCAAATAGTATCAGCAAAGTTATTTTCACATTCTTTTGCATTGATATCATACATATTACTTTCTCAAATTACTTTTTGTCATTTTCTTAATATCTAAACGGGGCCACTAAGTTTTAAAACAGTGATTGATCAGATTTTATCAACTCACTGAGTTGACTCAATTCGGTTCAGTTTTTCAAGGATCCTATGGTTTATTTTAGAAGATGCAAAACTTTGTCCGCAACTATTGACAATGGAAAAAGGAGAAAAAAAAATGGTCAAATGGGTTTGGACCAGGCTAGAAAACCATGGGACTAGACTTAGATGGGCTTGAACGTGAAATAATTCATAGGGCTGGATCGGGTTTAGTGGTTTAAACCAGGCGAGGCCCGGCCCTTTTGCCACCCCAAAGGAATAGCAGTGTAATTAACTAGAGCGTAAGGACATGTGTCATATTGCCAGGCATAAAATAATTAGCAAGGAAAATTGCAGATTTTATGTCAAGCACCTGCAATTATTTTGTCGCTCAGAAATTTTTCGTTCTCTTATAAAATACGTCTCTGTTTCCAGAATTTATTTGCAGTTGAAAGACTACTAGAGCAGAGTATTTGAGATTTTTTTCTGAAAGATTGTGTTTACTCTTCGAGACTTTCTTGTTAGATTCTCCAAGGACAAGCTTGGTGGGTTCTTCAAGAGGTACTTGAAAATCCCTCTTTTTACCTCTTTTTTTTCCTCTTGTTATTTATTTATTTATTTTTTTGTGTGGATGGAGTGATATTTTCTCTGATTCGATTAGTGGGGTGTTCTAGAATTTCTCATCTTCAATTGGGTTATTTCTGTTTGAATAGGAATTCATTAATTCTCTCTCTCTCTCTCTCTCTCTCTCTCAAATAAGTATTTTTGGGGTTCATTAGCTCTATACATTTTGAGGGATTTGCATGGATTTTGCGCTTTCCGTGTAGAGTTTAAATTATTGAATGTTTTCCTCTTTTATAACTTCTTAATGGGTTTAATCTAATTTCTTCTAGGTTTGCATGATTTCTGCAGATAAGCTTCTGGATTGCAGATGATTCTTTTCTTTTTTCCTTTGTTAATACCTATCTTCGAAGAGGGTTGAGTTGAGAAGTTGTTGATTAGTAGTTGAAGGATAGAGCCTGACCAGGTCTGTTTTCTCGTCAAAATTTTATCTTTAGCTTAGTATCTGGTTCAGACTTCAGATACAATCCTTCATATTGATGGCTGTACATTGTAATTTAGTATTCTTTTTGTACATGCAGTTTCTTTTCTTCCTTTTCTTCCTTTTCAGGGTTTGGGTTTGTTACTTAGGTTATTTTGATCAATGACTGATATGCTTCCATGAAATGCATGTCAAATTCTTAATTTCTATACCTGCATTCAGTTAGTCTCTTGATTTTTTTTTTATTACTTCATCGCATCTGTCGTAGAGTTTTGACTAGTAGCTTCTAAACGTTTTGTGGATATATGAGCTGTGGGGTCTTTTTGTCTTTTGTATATGTTCTGTGGTTTGTCCAACTTAAATCAGCTTCAATCCCAGCTTACACACATATACACTCCAAAAAAAATAAGACAAAAATGTAACAAAAAGCTTCAGAAGATTATGGAAAAAAAATAAATTAATGGACTCCTACTCTAAGTCACGAGAACGCCGAGCAGGTGCGGGAGCAAAAACGGGAGCAAGAGTGCCAAACTTGAAAATAACTTGTGGGCCAGAGCACCTAATACAGTCTATACTTCCCATACAAAGATATAGTTCAAAATGGATATTTATCAACCTAATGTAACCCTTTTTTTAGAGCAAAATCCATTTATTTTTATATTTTCTTAAAAACCTTCCCAAATAACAAAAATTTGAATTCTTTTTTTTTATCAAAGTTTAACTCCTAAATGTTTTAAAAATATCCCAAATTCCACATTTCCTATGCATTTGCTCCAATCTGCGGATTAGTGACGTTCTCTAACTCAGAGCGTAGATTCACATTCTGAGTGCCAGAACGTCACCTAAGGGGGACGGATTATGTGACTTAGCTCCTACTTGATTTCTCACTACTAATGCAAATATTCAAGAAAGAAATACTAATTATTGTTAGAATGTAGAGAGATATTACAATGCTTTAGCTGAGAAATTTGAAGATGATGTTGAAAACATGAGTAACAATAAGCTTCAATGGATTTCCCAATTGTGTAACACACACATCCGTTAGCCGCTTGAGCTTCCTGACATGGAAAGAAAATGGTGAAAAGAAAGAATATCAGAATTGCTATGGATGTGCATCATATTTCCTGATTTAGTGCCTTATGTCAGCAAGAAGGTATGGTATTTTCGCATTTTGTTGATTCCTAGCCTTTGCAGATGGTAAAAATATTTCATAATCCTTGCATGAGGACCTGGGTTAGGATGTGAGTCTTTTGCAGGCCTTAGATGAGATTGGCACTATGAGATGTAATGTGCAGAATGTTGTGTGAAGATCTCTCCTCATGGCCACTGCAAGACAACTGATAAGACATTTTGGACACAAATTTGGAAAATAGGTCTATGCTTGATGGTTAAAACACAAAGAAAGCACAAGTTTGGCATGTTAATTTATGATTGGTGTGACTTTATATGTTTGAGCATAGTTTAGGTAGCAGGCTAACACAGAAATAATGCTTACAAAGATAAAAAAGGAAAAAAATAAATAAAACAATTAGAATTTTAGGGACCTGTTTGACAGCTCAAACTAAAATGGATGGATGATATAAATGATGGATAGCTCTATTTAAAAAAAAAAAAAAAAATCCATTGTCGATTTTGGGTCTTTTTTGTGTGTGAATAGTGAGGTACAAAGTAGAGCGCTATCTAGCTAGGGATATTCCAAGACATAATTTCTGCCTTTCTGACATGGAGGTGGTTTCAAGGATTCTTTGAAAAGGTGAAGTATCTGATTTGGACACATCTTTGATCAGACACTCCATCAGAATCTGGTCCGATACTTTTGGAGTTCTTTTCCAGTTAAAGTTCTTTCATTGTATGTCAAATATGGTATTAATACGTTATTTGTGTTTAGTTATGTAGTCCTATTCAGAATTTATTTAATTCCTCATTCCAGTGAAATACTTACTATTCAGAGTCTTGGGGTGCAAGTTTATTAATTTATACAACTTTGAATCATAACTCCTGAAACTGAAAGCATTTTCAATGGAGCTATTAGGTAAGCCTATTGGCACTAGTAGTATAATTGGTTGCTTGACCAATTAGGGATATCGTTTAATTTCAAGTGATGCTTGATTCTTAATGTTTAATTCTTGATGAGATGCTTGTGGTTTTTGTTTCCCAAGGATTATTCTGAAATTTTTTAGTGATGCATTCCACACAAGCTGATGGTAATTCTTCATAAAATAGCTACAAGATCTATGCTTTATGCAGGAACCTTGGTCATTATGATGATGATTTTGTTTATTGCACGGGGCCTCTTATTGTGGAGTATAGAAACAATCAGGTTTTGGGAAGATCATGGGTGCATAATATGTATATTTTGTTATCCACGCTCTTATCTGCACGGGTTGGTTCCTGTAATAAAGCTGTTGGTTGGCCATTTGTTTGAAGGAAAGGTGAAGTAATTTGTTGATGTTTCAAGGAAATTTCTTGATGCAAGTATGATGGTTGAATTTCTTCTCGTGTTTGGAAAATAGAGGCCTAAAAGGAATTTTTTTGGTTGCCTTGTTAGCTGGTGATTTAGAAGCTCGTTGTTCATGCAAATTTGGAAGGTAATTATTTCTCCTAGATTCCAGGCTGGGATGGTATCAGTCATCTTTTTATTCTTTATGATTTTTCTGGATTGCTTTGGATCTTCTCCAAATTTACTTTTGGTTCGGTCTTTTTGATAGAAATGAAAGAGGTTCTCACAATGGCCGTATGGTTAGTTTGGAAAGATATGTAAGCTGTTTTGGGAGTTAGTTTCCTATGCATTCTTTTTCTGATGTGGAAAGAGCATAACAGGGGGATTCTTTAGGTTTTGAACAGTCCCCTTTTGAGAATGTTAGGCATGGGCTGGTTTCAAACTGATTGGTTTTCGAGTCAAAGCAAGTGCAAGGATGTTATAATAGTGGGAGATAGACAGGAAAATAGCTGGATGGAAGGGAACTTTCCCTCGTTAGGAGGCAGGATTGACCTCATTAGAGCTTCGTTGGCGAATCCTATGGTTTATTTTCTCTTTATTCCTGCTTGAATGGTTGGTAGCTCTGTTGTCAAAATCGTACTAGTCATTATTTGACTCGTACGAGTAAATCATGAATCATGATTTTTTATGATTAAATCGATTCACTTCTGTTCGAAAAAAAGCATTGTCCAATTTCAAATTTTGTTTCCTTTTCTTCTTGTTATCATACTTTAAGTAATATATAAACACAGAATAACAAAATATGTGTATTAATTAGTGTCCTCATGAGAATTAAAATCTTTTTTGAAAAAAAAAAAAACATATTTCTAGAAACCTACGAACCCCTGTTTTTGTAACACATGAAGATTTCTTAAAATTTTAAAGTTTTTCCTATTTTAAATGATATATAATAGTAGAATAACCAAAAATATGTTTAACTATTATCCTAACAAGAATCTAACTCTTTTTTGGAAGCTAAAAAGAGTATCCTACAATCCTATGGAGCCCCCTTTGCAGCTGAACTTGTAAATCTCTTAAATTACTATTTTTAAGCTATTTTAAATGATATACAATATTACAATAACATTATATATATATATATATATGTGTGTGTGTGTGTGTGTGTGTGTGTGTGTGTGTGTGTGTGTGTGTAAACTAATATTCTGTTACCAATATAACTCTAAAATTTAAACTGTAAAGCATATTAGTAGTGAAAAAAGGGATTCATGTTCTTCCCAACATTTAAATCTCTTAATTTTTATTTTATTTTTAACTTATTGTAATAATATATAATATTAAAATAACAATTTCTATATGCAAACTAGTATCCTAATACCGATATAACTCTACCACTTAAACTGTAAAGAAGATTGGTATAAAAAAAAGGGGGATTCGTATGCTTCTTATAAGCATACAAATCCCTGTTTTTTTGCTTTGAGACTGAGAGTGAGAAGAAAAATTATGGAACCCCTGTTTTTGCCGAAATTGAAAAATCCAACTTTTAATGTTGGTGGATGAACTTATTTTAAATAAATGTATCTAAATTAGTATCCTAGTACAATTAGATATATCTTAATTAGTATCCTATACCAATTTAAAACCTTTTTAATGGTGGTGGTTGGAACATTTATTTATGTAGAATTCATTATTTTAATTTTCTAGAATTATTTATATATATATTTTAATTTTTTATGAATATTTAAAAACATCGCTTTGACTCTTATGATTCACGATTCAAATTTCCGATTCGATTCAAAGGGAACCCTTCCGATTTTCAATTCGAGTCATGATTTGACAACCTTGGTTGGTAGGATTGAGAAGATCCATGGGGCATCTTGTCGGAAGTGTTGGTACGAAGAAGGACTAAGTAGTTGATTGGAAGACAGTGTGTAAAGATAAAAAATGGGGAGGATTAAACCTGTGAAATACATAAGCTTAAAATTCTGCCTTACTCAGAAAGTGGTTGTGGAGATTTAGCTGGGACTTGAGATACAGATAGCTTGTGGTACTCGATCATTAGATGCAAGTATGGTATTCATCAAAATGGTTGGGATGTCAATACACATTTATAGTATATAGATTCATCCCATGGAAACGCATTTCTGCCTTAGCCCCTTGGTGTTATCCTCTTCTTTTTCATGTCTTGGTTGCAGTACTTGAATTTATTTAAAAAAAGACCTTTGGTTGGGTGATTCCTTGCTTTTTTCTGTATTTTCGTGTGTTTACAAGCTATCTCTTGTGACTAATATTCTTTTGTCATCTCCTTTTGGTTGTCTTGGAACCTGCTTTTTAAGGACACAAGACTAACGGATCTATTTGAGCTTACTTCCTTGTTCATACTTCTTACTGATGTTTTCATTGATCCTATAGACTACTTGATTTGAATGTCAGTCCTAGTGGGATGTTTTCCAGTAAATCTTTCTTTTATTTTATTTGCATTTATCTTGGCTCTTCCTCTACTCTCTTCCATAACACCCCCAAAGGATTAAGACGTTTGTTTTGACTATTGACTCCCTATGGAATTAACATTAAAATGTCTTCTCAAAAAGAGAAGTAGTTTTCCTTATTTCCTGTAAGCAATAAGGGGACTCGAAAGATCACTTATTATTCCATTATAATGGCACTTGGGAGCTTTGGAGCCATTTCCTTAAGAGGCTATATCTTGTTTGATGTTGGATGTGATTAGCCTTTTGCTTTTCTAGTGGAATCCCTAGGGGTTGGGTTGAGAGGGAGATTTCGATTCATGCTATCTTGTGGACTATTTGGAGGGAGTGAAATTAGGATTTTTAAGGATATATATTCAAGTATCTGGTTGACTCCATTTGGTAAGTGCTTATGATGCTTCTAGAGATATTCTAGTATTAGATGCTTTCAAGGTGTGGGGATTTATTACCCTTTTGCACCTTGCATGAGTGTGTTTACCGTTTAGTTGGGAAGGCCCCAAGGAGGGGGAGTCAAGCTGAATTTAGATGACTGCTCACAGGAAACCTAGGCCCTTTTGACAGTGGATGCGCTTTCTGAGATCACGAAAATGTTATTGGGCATCCATTGTTAGATCCTATTGGGAGGGGGATGCTGTTAGGTTGAGATGTGTACCCCATTGATCGGCCTTAGGGATGCAAACTCTATAGGCATTTCAAGTTTTATTATGGAGCAATATTCGTCTATCATCTCTTGGTTCGTTAAAATCAGGAACTTCTCGAAGAGGGCAGGCTCACTTGGTTTGTTTAGCAAGATCTTTGGCATCTATGACGAGTATCTCATTCTTAAATGTGCCTAGATCAGCTTACAGCCTCACTGATTTGTTAGACAAGAACGGATGATCAAAGAATCCATGTGGTACTACTACGAAGGTGATGGATGAGAGGGCTTAGGTTGTTGATCTGTTCTGGTATGTTTTCTGCTTTTATTTATTTATTTATAAATCTTTTGTTGCCATATGGTGGTGCCTTTTTCTGTTTTCCTCCCACTGTCTTTTGGGGGTGTTACCCACTTGATGTTTTACTTCTATTCTCTTTCCTTCTAATAAATTCTTTGTCATCATCATCATATGCCTTATCCCTTATTTTACTCTAGATGATGCTCTAAGTCAAATATTTACAACTTTTTTTCTATATTAATACAACTTTTTTTTTCTTTTCTTGTCATATTAATACTACTTTGTGAACAATTACGAGATGAAGTAGAATGCTAGTAATGAATGAGAAACTTCCTAGGATGAGCATAATTTGAAATGTTGATGTTGGATAGATCAACGGAAAGACTAGGAATGAGTGGGTTGTATGTGGGTGCACTCAATAGCATCTGTAAGTATCTCAAATTGGAGATAAAATAGGAGAGTTAAGTGGAAATGGCTGGACATTTTAAATAAAACTTATGACAACTAATGAGTTGGGGAAAGTTGATCATTGTCAAGGGAAAAGGTAGGGTGAAAGAGAATGTGGATGGAGTTGGTGAGAAAATATTTGAAGCATACATGCTAACTATCGTTATCAAGGACATTTCCTAGAGGAGATGATCTATTTTGAAAACATATTTGGAGAGGGTCATAGGAAGTGTCATCTGGTCAAGTGGGAGTCTGTGTGTAGGTTGATAGAGGAGGGTGGTCTTAATCTGGGAAATATCGCTTGGCATAATATGGCTCTATTAGGGAAATGGTTGTGGAGATTCAGTAGGGACAGAGATGAGTTGTGGTGGAAAGTCATTCACAGCAAATACAAAGGTCACAACAATGGTTGGGATAGTAATCCATATGCATGATGTTCTAGCACTAGTATCTGGAGAGAGATTTCTTCTGTACTTCCATCCTTTTTGTGTCATGTTCGGTTTTGCATTGGAGATGGTCTTCAGGTTCGGTTTTGGCATGATTTATGGTGGGGGGAGTCTATTCTTGCAGTCCGGTATGCTCATCTCTATAGAGTGGTTTCTAGTAGGGAAGCTCTTGTGTTTGAGGCTTAGTTACCAAAGTGAGAGCGTGATAGCGACAATTTAAAAAATAACCTATGATCCAGAGCGTCTTTAGAGTGCATATATATATATATATATAATCAATTGTGCATATTATAATAAACAATAAGAAAAGAGAAAAGAAAACTAAATTTATCATGATTTTTTTTATACTGATACCATAGTAGGAACAATCAAACATAACTTGAATTTGCCACTCCATTTTAATTTACTTCTACTTATTCAAGAACAATTTAATCTTCATAAATATATTTGTAACTCACAAAACAGATAATATAAATAAACATCAATCCAATATCATCCATAAACTTCAAATTGTTCAAAAAGATAAATAATATGTAGAAATTATGTAGCCCGTGGCCTTTTACCACATGTAATGTCCTCGCGCCTTCTCGCTTGTGATGAATTAGTTGATTCTTGAGTTGATGCTTCAGGCTAGAAAGTGGAGGATGTAAAGGATCAATCTCATTACAAAATGGTAATCCATACTCTCTATCTTCAATTGTTCTCATGTCAACATCTATGACATCTTCATCTTCAAAACTATCCCAATTCTTCTATGCTGTTTCATAATCTTCTCTATATCGTGTCGATTGTCGATGATTATAATGAGCATTTACTAAAGACTCAGCACATTCAGAACTCAAGCGGTTCCTTTTAGCATTATGGATATATCCGTAGGTATTCCATGCTCTCTTTGCACATGAAGTATTTACACTTTGAGACAACACTTTAGCTGGCAAACTATAAAATTTAGTTGCAGCTGTCCCATGCAAATTCCACCATTCTAGTGCAGTCATTATTTTTCTGTCTTGGATTCTTTGAGGAAGAGTGAACACACCCGTTTTCCCAACAAAATCACTAAGCTGTCGACGTACCAAAGATGCTTCACCAGAATTTTTAACAAGTCGATCCACCACGTCTAGATAAAGCTTCTGAACATCAGGATCAAAATGTGGTTCACCCTTTTCTCTCCCTTGGGACCTACGTTTTTCTACCAAGAATTTGAATTGTAATATGGAGTAAGAACATATCCAAATAAATGTAAATGAAGATTCATCTTCATCCACCTTTCCATAACAAGCCTCCAAACAACTGGACACATCTCAATATTATCAGATAATGCCATTTCAATGCATCCTAACATGTCATTCATTGTTTGGTAAACTTTTCCAATGACAGTCGTATCAGAGTCACAAAAGCGAATCATTCGCCAAATTGGCTTTGTAAGTGCCAAAATATTTTTCACCTTACTCCAAAAATTTTCACCTAACACAACTTTTCTTTCACCATCTTGTTCCTGATTTGACTTGGATGGGCCCTTTTTATTTTCTCCCATTCATCACTCAAAACCATGCCAATCAAAGCATTCTTTAATCGGAAAAGACGTTCCAAAACAATGTAGTAAATCATGTCTTCTGAACTTGACTAGCATCCAATGATGAAAATGTTCGAAATATAAATAAAACCATATTATGATTTTTAATGTAATTCACATTTCCTTTTGTCCTCTCATAGATTTCTCTAATAAAGACCAATCTTGGATGCATTGATTTTGCAATATCCTTCATTAAAAGGCTCAATGTATGAGCCATGCAACCGGACCAAAGGATATGAGGGTATCTTGACTTGATGATTTCTCCAGTCGTCTTACACATGGTTCCATGAACTGGTCCGAATCGGCCGATCCGTACTGGGACCGGACCTCAACGGTCCGGTCCCAATTCGCGATACAGACAATTGTATTGCGGGATTATGGACCAGTGGTCTGGCGACCGATTCCAATGGTCCGTTTCTGTCAGTCCAGTGGCAGGTTTTGACGGTCTGACGATCGGTACCGCCGGTCCGGTGTCCGATACTGCCGGTCCAGTTTTCTTGCAACCGATACCATTAGTCCGGCAGCTCGGCTACTGAAACCTCTGGTACCGCCGGTTCGATGACCAGTACCGCAGCAACCAGTCCCGTCGGTCTGGTGCCAGTCCGATCATAGTTCTTAAACTCGGTATCGGATCAGGGATCGTCCCAGCCCGATACCGAGTTGGATCGGCCGATCCAAAACATTGCTCAGAATTAAAAAAAAAAAATCAAAAAATCAGAATAAGAAAAGAAACGAAGTGAAAAATGGATGGTATGCTTCATATTTTCGTTCGACAGAGATTCCCATGGCTTTATATTGATGTCAGCCCTACAAAATAAAATATCGTTTGTGACACTGATCAGCAAAGAAAAGAATAAGAAGAGAAAAGAGAGCAACCAAACCAATGAATCTCAGTCAAAAACCATTACCAACCCCAGAACGACCATTAGGCAACTCTCTCTCTCTCTCTCTCTCTCTCTCTCTCTCTCTCTCTCAGTTTCTTGATCAATTTCTTGATATCTCTCTCGATCTCAGTTTTTTGATCGCACGGGTAAGTCTCTCTGTGGAAAATTCTGTAAACTCAACCCAAGTTGATCTCTCTCCCTGGAAACTTCTTCTATAAACTCATCCCAAGTCGAGACGAGTGGGCTCCTTTTTTTTTTTTTAAAGAAGTGGAACGGACGATCCAGTTTGGATCGTCTGGTTTGACTTGCCGATTCCGTGAGGGATCTGACGATCTGTCACGAACTCAGTCCGAGTCAATGTTGTTTCGAGTTTTTTTAGGATCGGCCAGGGATTGCGGCTCATCCCTGGCCGATCCCGAGTTGGACCGGCCTATCCAGATCGGGATCAGCTGATCCTTTACACTATGGGTTTGATCTGGTCTTTTTTTTTTTATTTAAAATCATTTTTTTTTTTTAATTTTTGTACCAGATCTGGACTGGCCGGTACCGCTGGTCCAGACCGGAACCTGTTGGGACTGCTCCGGTCTCTGGTTCCGGTACCTTAAACCTTGATCTTACATGCTGTTCAAGGTTTAAGGTTCCGGTACCTTAAACCTTGAACAGCATTATATGTGCCTATTACTTCAATAGCTTTAAGCAAAATTTCTGATATATCCGTGCTTCGATTTTTTTTATCTCCTGAACAGTCAACACCACTAAGGAACATAGCTCGACCTTCTGATATTGCCATCACTTTAATTAGTCGTTCGTTCTTGATGTTTTTCAAACCATCCGAGACTATTGAAACACCAAATATTGGCCATTGCTTCTTTAGGTCCATCAATGCATAGTCAATTCTGCTTTTCTTAATACTGTTCTTATCTTCTCAGAACTTGGAGGTTTGTACCCTTTAGGTCCTTAATTCATACCCATAAATGTCAACAAAAAGTGGAGATCTAGCCACATAGAAAGGTATGCCTATCCATGATATTTTAAACATGTCATGGATAGGCATCATACCCTTGCTAGTCTTACTCACCGGTGGAATGCTTTGAATTGTAATCTTGTGTGCACCTCCAAAAGCTTTTTTAGCTTCTTCTTCTTTTTTCAACTCCTCTCTCATTTCCTTTGTCACTTTGGAACATAAGGCTATTCCTTGTGATTTCTGTCCCGGTAATAATCCAATCAAGTGGGCTCTAATACAAGAATATGTACTTGTATAGGGTTCAACTTTGCATTCAAAGCTACAAATCCGCTTGATATCCTTTTTCTCTCCCACAGACTTTACATTCTTCTTAAGTAGAGTAGATGTTAGCTCTCCAACATTGTGCTCATTATCTTCAATCTCAACAATAAATGGGGAATCTCCTCCCTCACTTTCATTCAATTTGAACCTAAAAAAAAGTAGAATAATGAAAAATAGCACAAAACGAAGAGTAATAAGATCTGATCCGACACCTAATCGGATCAAATTCGAATGTAGAGGGATTCGATTCAATAAGGATCCGATCCGATCCAACTATGTATGTATATATATATATATATATAACTGAAAGCCCTAAAAAATATGATTTGACATTTGTTATTATTTCCAAACCATTTTTAAATATAATAATAAAAATTAATTATTTAAATATTTAAGAGCCTAAAAATAAACGACACAATATATAATTATTTATGAATTCTAAACACACTAAAAGAGTCCTAACTCAATATTGTACCTAAAAGACCTACAAAACTGAAAAACACCCAAAATAGCATTTATAACAGCAATAAAAAAATTATTAAAATTTCTTAGCGAAATTACCTCAATAATAATTCTAGAACTCTCTAATAATTTAAGACTCTTCTAATTGTCATGAAAATTACATATCAAATTCAAATATAATAATTATTTGCATACACACTATTATACTAAAATATGCATTACATATTATAATTATATTTAAGTAATTAAAATGTTAAATTTAATTACTAAAAACATAATAATAAAATAAAATTAAAAAGAGTCTAATACTACTAAATAAATATATTAATAAATCATATAAAAAGATTTGAAAAAGTGTTATCTTACAGCAAAATATACTTATTAGATATAAATTAAGAAATTTTATTACAATTAAAAAAGAAAGTGGTGGTTTCCATATGCCATTAAATATAAAAATTACATAGTACCAAAAAAAATATAAGAATTGCATTATTATTAAAAAATTAATTTTTATTATTAATTATAAATATATTAAAGTTATCTATATAATGTAATATATTTTGTATGAACATTCTTATAAGTAGAATCTATGAAGTGAAGGATATTAACTTTTATATGCAATTATCACTAGGCCTATCAATTGATCGGATTCGGATCGAATCGAGGCATATCCAAGTTCGATTCGATAGTGAAATCCAAATATTTGAATCTGATCCGATATCTGACGGATCATGAATTACATGATTCAAATTTAATTGGGGATTCAAATATCCAAAACCGATCCGATAACTTGTAAACGGCTTCACAACCACCATTACATAGATTAAAATTTACGGCTATGGAACTTCAAATTCCGTGCTATTACATAGATTAAAACTAAGATATTCAATGTTGGACTAGCATGACCATATCAAAACTTACCATTCAACGTTTTAAAAAAGAAAGGAATTAGAACACCATTTGCTAGAAAAGGTAATAGTAAGAATGCAATAATACAACACACAAAAATAAATAAATAAAGGACCCTACGTGATGATTAAAGTACTTAGCTTGATGTATACATCATTAACAGATACATCAAATGATGATTGAAGTACGAAACCTATCATTACTTATAAAATATTTAAATTAGTGATAAAGAAAAATAGAGATAAAAGTTGTAACTTACTATAAAATGTCTAAATACTGCTTAATAAGATGAATAATAAAGCCTGTCAACTGCAAGAAGTATTAAACTTGCTTACAAATGTGAGCTTAAACAACTCAAACAAAAAAACTAAACAGCTTCACAACCACCAAAACTTCAAAGACAATACTGCAAAAGAGAACAAAATTTTCTTCCTCTCAACCTTCCACTCCATCAAGCTAATCACCATAACTTCTAGAATTACAAGCCTAAAAGTAAAAGAGTGCCAATTAAAATTCAATAACAGAGCTAAGTGAAGCGTATCTTAAATAAATTATTTCTTTCTTGCTTGCATGGGATAAAACTTCACATCAAGATTCAAAATGCTAACTTGTGTAGTCCTGATATATAAGTTCAGTAACATCTATATACGTAACAACAAAATATAAATGAAAGTGCATGGATATTAAGCACAAAAACTAATTAATTAAACTTACTATTAAACTATACCCACATAATGTGAGCTTAAACACCTCAAACAAAAAAATTAAACAACTCTACAACCATCAAAACTTCAAAGACAATTTATCTAAGAAATTTTAATAATTGTCGCTATCACGCTCTCAGGACATGTATTCTTTTCCCAAAAATTTTAATAATTGTCTCCAAATATTGATCCAAATCTGACTTCTTAGAATAAAGTTTTTCTCAGGATATGTATTCTTTTCCAAACCGACTTAACTTGTCATCTAAAGCCACACCATATGAAAAAATGACACAACCCCCCCTTTTTCCTAGTAATTTAAGTTGTAGTTCCACTTCTTCATGTGGTGTGGCTTTAGATGACAAGTTAAGTTGGTTTGAGAAGTGGTTCAAGAATGCACGTCCTAAGAAAAACCTTCAATCCCAGAAGTTAGATTTGGATCAATAATTTGAAGGAGATCATATTCTCTCGTTCTTAGGATTTCGACTTACTATTGGTGGCAAGTTAATAGTCCAAAACTTTCAATTCTTGGGAAGATGGCTCGTGATGTTTTGGCAATTCCAGTCTACTGTATCATCAGAGTCCACATTTAGTACGAAGGGTAGGGTTATTGATGAGATACGTACATATTTGCTTCCAAATATCGTAGAGGCTTTGGTTACTAGACAAAATTGGCTGGAATCTCATGAAGGTAAGTTTAATTAGTTAGTTTTTGCTTTTAATTTCCATGTGCTTTTACTTATATTTTGTTGTTACATGTGTAGATGCTAATGAACCTACAGATCATGAGTCCACAAGTAAGCATTTTGAGTCCTGATGTAGAGTTTTATCCCATGCAAGCAAGAAAGAAATTTATTTAAGACATGATTCACTTAACTTTGTTATTGAATTTTAATTGACGTTCTTTTACTTGTATGCTTGCAATTCTATAAGTGATGGTGATTAACTTGTTGGAGAGGAAGGTTGAGGGGATGGAAATTTTGTTCTCTTTTGTAGGTCCTTGAAGTTTTTGTGGGTTATGGAGTTGTTTAGTTTTTTCTTGAGTTGGTTAAGCTTACATTATGTCAGCATAGTTTAATTAGTTAATTTTTTTTTTGTGGTCAATATCCATGTGCTTATATATTGTTGTTACGTGTATAGATGTTAATGAACTTACATATCAGGAGTACACAAGTTAGCATTTTGAATCTTGATGTAGAGTTTTATCCCATGCAGGCAAAAAATAAATGATTTATTTAAGATATGTTTCACTTAGCTCTGTTATTGAATTTTAATTAACATTTTTTTACTTGTAAGCTTGCAATTCTAGATGTGATGATGATTAGCTTGTTGAAGAGGAAGGTTGAGATGATGAAAATTTTGTTCTCTTTTGTAATAATCTTTAAAGTTTTGGTGGTTGTGGAGTAGTTTGGTTATTTTGTTTGAGTTTAAGCTCACATTATGTGAGCATAGTTTAATGCTTCTTGGAGTTGACAGGTTTTTCATTCTTCTTCTTTAGCAATATTTAGACATTTTATAGTAATAATTTACAATTTCATCTCTGTTTTTCTTTATCATTATTTAAATGTTTTATAAGTAAAGTAACAAGTTTTGTACTCCAATCATCTTTCGATGAATCTGTTAATGATGCACACATCAAGCGAAGTACTTCAATCATCATGTCAGGTCCTTTATTTATTTATTTTTGTGTGTTGTATTAGTACATTCTTTCTATTACCTTTTCTAGCAAATGGTGTTGTAATACCTTTCTTTTTTAGCACATTGAATGGTAATTATTTGATGTGCATGCAAATTCAATATTGGATATATTAGTTTTATTCTATGTAATAGCACAACATTTGAAATTCAATTATTTAGGGATATTGTTATTCCTATCAACTTGTTTACCAGTTATCAGATATTTGAATCCCCAATTGAATTCGAATCATGTAATTCATGATCTGTCGGATATCTGATCGGATTTGAATATTCGGATCGAACTCAGATATGCCTCGATTTGAATCCGACCTGTTGACAGGCCTATATATCTAGCTTCAGCCCTTGCTGGATTTTTTTTCCAGAGCTGCAACCTCTTTATGTGCATGGCTCTCTCTCTCTCTTCGTTTTTTTTTTCCTATGGTGAAGCTGCGGCAGTTTGCAAGTGCCGATTCCCCAACAAATTCTGCCTACCCTCTCTCTATCTCTTCGTTTTCTTTTTTTTTCATTTGGTGGAGCTGCGGAAGTCGGCAACTTTGCAACTGCTGACTGCCCAGCAAAATCCCCCCACCCTCTCTCTCTCTCTAGACTATCCCCTTCTTCTCCCCTTCTATTGCAGCTGACTACCCCTTGTTCCTTTTTTTGGCTAATTCTGTTTTCTGAAAGTGGTTTGATGCTAACTGTCTGAAAATACTACAGGTATTTTTTTTAAATTGTCACCTGGGCAAGCGCCTAGGCAATAGGTAGGTCTATTGCCTAGCCTCGCCTCGCCTCGTCATGTTGATAACATTGGATGCATGCATCTATGTATGTATGTATATATATACAACTGCATACTGAATCAATATTTTGTGCTACTTATAAAGATGTCTGTCATTATTATAGTGTAATACGTTTCTTGATCCTAGCATGGACCTTTCAGGGTTTTCTCAAATTAAAAAGCTATTTGAAAAATTGATGTACAGACCAAAGTCTGCTTAACCATTCGCTGACACTCCTACTGGTTTCAAAAGTTTTTATAAAAATGGGTTGGTACTTGTTATGCTCTCAATTGCAGAGTTATGGGAGTCTCTATCAAGCCGAAGTTATCAGCCTTAATGTATAAAGAACTAACTAGAAGATTACTGTAGAATGGTTTGGCGTAAAAGGGTGAGTTACACATCTGTATGTATGTTTAAGTTGATCTCATCAGTTGTGTGTCGTGTCTTTTTGGAGTCCTGTTGGAAATATTTAGGCATTTATGAGATGCTTGATTATTGCTTTGTTTGTGTCATAGTATAGATTGTTAGGTTTCAAAAAATGGAAATGTCTTGAAACAAAGTTGTTGGAAAAAATCCAGGAATTTCAGGAATACATTTATGGATGATAAAGGGTTGGCTCCAATGTAGGTTTTCGGTTTTGGCAGAGCCTAATTCTACCCTATAAGAAGAGTCCAACATGCTCCTACTCCAACCCAGACATATGGGTGGGCTGGGCTGGTCGGGCCGGGGGAGAGACAAGGTTTTCCTTTTGTGATAGATTCTTATGTATTAAATGCAATTTTATGTAGAACACACAATTTTAGCTACTGTTGTGGTAATAGTAATTTCCACTCTTGATCGCTGGAAATTACCGTTTCCATGGAGGCTCATTATCAACAATTTCCACTAGGTTTTATGGGTATCCTTGCCAATGGTTTCCAAGGAATCTATTGAAACAAACCAAAGAAGTTACGAAATTTAGATGACACTTGAGACCATAAGATAGCAAAAAGGTATTAACATATTATTGTATGACATAATAATTCATTTTGGAACAGAATTATCCTGTCCAAAGTGCATATTGAGCTTTGGTTTACAATATATAAGCAAATCATGTTTTTTTTCTTATTGATTTATTTGGATTTCTAAGCTTCTAAAATTTCTATGTATATTTTTGAACTGTAGATATTTGAATTCTGAATTATGGTTTCTACTTCAATTTCTGAGCTACTAAATATTTGAATTCTGGTATGGGGTTCCCATCTTGAGCCTTTAAATATTTGGGTTTTGAATTGGGATTTCTATTTGGTTTTTTGATATACGATTTGAATTTTGAATTTCGTATATAATTTGACATCAAAATCTCATGTGTGTGTGTGTTTCTATATAAATGTTTGTTTGTGTATCTGTGTGTGCGTGTGTAATGGGAATGATATGTTTTAAGGATTTGTCTGAAAAGAATACCATGCCTATAAGCAAATTTCTGGGCCTTTGGTTAAGTGGTATATCTGGCCGCATCTGATCAATGAGGATATCTGGTCTCTATAGTCAATTGTAAGCCTTTGGCTTGACATCAATGAGGATATCAATGAATTATTTGGATATTGTTGTGGCAGCAAAACTTACTCTCCTCAATTAGAGAGAGTTTATATATTAACTAGAACTAGGGCTAAAACATTACATGCATAAATAAAGAAAGAAAGGAAAAAGAGGAAAAGAGAAAAAGGGGTTGTGTAACACTCCCTCTCAAGCTAGAGCATAAATATTATTCATGCTCAGCTTGTTACAAATGTACCCAATTCTATTCTCAGTCAACAACTTGGTAAGCACATCCGCCAATTGCTCTGCGGTTCTCACATGCTGTATGGAGATTTCTTCACCTTGTAGTTTATTTTGTACAAAATGACAGTCTACCTCAATGTGCTTCGTCCTCTCGTGAATAACCGGATTAGACGCAATATGAATAGCGGCTTGGTTATCACACCATAACTTCGACAGACTAGAAGGAGGATATCCAAGCTCACTAAGAAGCTATCTCAAATAAATCATCTCGCTCGTAGTATGGGCGATAGCCCGATACTCAGACTCTGCACTCGATCGGGCTATCACTAGTTGTTTCTCACTCTTCTAGGATACCAGATTCTCCCCTACAAATATACAGTACCCAGTAGTAGACTTCCGATCACTAAGAGATCCTGCCCAATCTGCATCTGAGAACCCCTCAATGTTCAGATGACCATTGTTACCATACAATAAATTGCGACTTAGAGTGCCCTTAATGTATCGTAGAATATGCAAAAGTGCATCCCAATGAGGAACTCGCGAGGCTGCCATGAACTGGCTCGTCACACTAACAGGGAATGCAATATCTGGACGGGTAGCAACAAGATAATTCAGCTTCTCAACCAGGCGTCTATATCTCTCAGGATCATCAAGCAACTCTCCTTCGTCTGGTGACAAC
>JAUPMG010066555.1:0-13335 GCA_031762675.1 Pachysandra terminalis | reverse complement strand
TGCTAATGGATAGTTATGGTTTTCCCTCAGTTTTCAGATATAGATGTGTGAGGAAAGTTTGCAGGATGGGTGTTATTAGACAGATATAGTCTTACCCCAGTCCTGTGGCGAATATATACAAAAGGTAAATATCTAATAAAGGCAAGTATGAAATAAAGACTAGTATGTGATAAAGGCAAGTACGTTATAAGAGTACTGGTTATGTGATAAAGGGTGTATTATAAGATAATCAGTTATGTTGTAAGAGGACCGGTTATGTGATACGTAGACTATTGTAATTGGAATTATCACAGTGGATGCGTCATATTTTGTAAATGATAAACTCTGCATAAATCATGATCATATGAACATCTGATAGTTCTTTATTTTTGTGCTATATACTTGCTGAGCTGTGTAGCTCAGGCCTTTGTGGCATTATCATTCCAGGTACATTAGATCGTACGAATGTGGCTCTTGATGGTGAGCAGGATGTGATCCAAACTTGAAGCATTGAGACCTTTTGTTTTGCATAGTGTGAGTATTAACCCTTGATGTGGGTCTCGTATATATATTTTGACATTGTATCATAGGATGAAATTGAGAATTTTGTGCATCTTTATGTTTGATGCATGGTTTAAGATGTATATATTTATCTTGTGATCCGAAGTTGTTTCCGCTGCTGTATATTGTTTACTTTTTGCTCAATTATTATGTGATTATGGTGTTACCACTCTCATGGATGTTTAGAGAACAATCGGATGGGTGATTGAGAGTGAGAGTCACGGCTTGGAATACCAGTTTATGCACGTGTGTGTACACTTGTCATACTCTGGGGATTCGGGATGTGGCAAGATCCTACATCTCGGATTTGAGGCGTGACAGAGTGGTATCAGAGCTCTAGGTTCTAAGTTGACTAGGGCTTGGGAAATAGTAAAGTATAGTGAAATCTTAGGATGGAACATAGAAACATGTGAACCTAGGATCTACATCCGTGATTTGTGTGCAATATACTTTGGTATAATATGTGATTAATTGGTGTGGTGTGTTTATGTGCTTATGCATGGATGTATGTATATACTCATGTATTAAATTAGGATTATCACACTATGTACTTTGAGACTTGTTACTTGCGTAGTTGGTTGGTCGAAGATGGAACATAACAGCTAGTGAGGGCTCATCCGAAGGGGATGCAGATCATAACTTGGCCGGGATTTACTAAGTCTTAGGAGACATGGCCACTGCCTTACAAAGTGAACAAGCTATGAGGCAGACTCAGGGATTTCCAAGGAATGGAAATGGAGGAAGGATGTCTTGGCTAGAAAAATTTAAGAAGCTGGCACAACCTTTCTTCGATGGAAGTAGATAGCCGATGTGGGCACAATACTGGGTAGAGGAATGAAAAGATATTTCAAGCAATGGATTTTCCAGCTGATCAGAGGGTTCGTTTGCCAGTCTTTATGTTGAAGGGGGAAGCTTACCAATGATGGAAAATGGTGGTTAGGGATCAAAGGGAAATCAGGGAGTGGGACGAATTCGAGAGACAGTTTTTCAAGACCTACTTCTTTAGTAGTTACAAGAGGGCTAAGGTTGTGGAATTCACGAAGATGGAGCAGGGTTCCCTTACTATGAGTCAGTATGAAGGTCGATTTTCTATGGTCTCTGCCTTTGCACCTCAGATGGTGGCAAATGAAGAAGGTAAGGCCGTGCAAATCAGGTCAAAGGTGGTGACTATGGGACTCAAGACTTATACCCAGGTCCTTGACTGTGCATGACGTGTAGAGAGACAGTCAGCACTTTGAACCGCAGAGAGAGACATCCCGTGGGGACAGAGGAAAATTCCAGTCTTATAACCAGAAATTAGGAAAGAGGACTAGGTCAGATGATTATCCTAGGAGGGTAGAGGCAAGGCCAGTGGCAACAACTGAAGCTCCTATTGCTGCCCCAGTCTTATAACCAGAAAGAATGATAGAGGACTAGGTCAGATGATTATCCTAGGAGGGTTGAGGCAAGGCCAGTGGCAACAACTGAAGCTCCTACTGCTGCCCCATTCATACAACAACGACTTCCAATGAATGCTTTCTATTGTGGCAAGCCTGGGCATCTTTAGAGACATTGTCGTGAGAGGATTCAAGTGGAAGGTTCAAGACAAGGGACAGATCATAGAACTCAACCTCGTGGGCAAGTATATGCTTTAATTGATGGGACAATTCAGAAGGATGAGGAGGCCACTGATGCTGTAATGGAAGGTACCCTTACGATCTTTCACTTACCTGCAAATGTTTTGTTTGATTTTGGTGCTACACACTCCTTTATTTCAATTCAGTTTATGCATGCCTTAGTTCATAAACCATCATCTATGAGAGAACCATTGCATATAACAAACCCGGTAGGAGGAATAGTTTCTCTTAACAACATTTGCTTGGATTGTGTGATAAGGGTAGGAGATCATAATTTTGAAGTTGATTTGTTAGTGTTAGCTATGTTTGATTTTGACGTCATCCTTGGCATGGATTGGTTATCAGCTTATCATGCCAAAGTGGATTGTTTTGGAAAGGAAGTTACCTTTGAGATTCCTGGGGGAGAAAACGTAACAGTTTTGAGGAATACGAAGGACAAATATCAGATTGAGTTCTAAGGACTATTGGAGGGTAATAACGGAGAGTCCTTAGAAGAAATTCCAATTGTGAAGGAGTTTTCTCAGGTATTTTAGAAGATACCGGGACTACTGCCTTTAAGGGAGGTAGAGTTTTACATTGAACTAATACCGGGCACTACTCCCATATCACTAGCCACTTTCTGTATGGCACCGGTAGAACTAAAAAAACTCAAGGAGCAACTTGATGAGCTTATGAGGATGGGATTTATCAGACTGAGTGTTTCACCATGGGGAGCTCTGGTGTTATTTATGAAGAAGAAGGATGGATCTATGTGATTGTGCATCGATTACAAGCAACTGAATAGAGTCACCATCAAGAACAAGTATCCCTTACCCAGGTTTCATGAATTGTTTGATCAACTTAGACGAGCCCAATATTTTTCCAAGATTGACTTGAGGTCGGGGTATCACCAATTAAGAATTAGAGACAGTGACATATAGAAAAACAACAACCAAAAAGTGGTATGGTCACTATGAATTTGTGTTAATGCCATTTGGTTTGACTAATGCCCCAGCTGCTTTCATGGACATGATGCATAGGGTGTTCAGGCCATACATGGACAGATTAGTGGTTATATTTGTGGACGACATCTTAATTTACTCAAAAATGAAGGAGGAACATGAAGAACACTTGGGTATGGCTTTGCAGACCCTTTTGAAACATCAGTTATATGCCAAACTCAGCAAGTGTGACTTCTGGAAAGAAGAAGTGAAATGTCTAGGACATTTGGTGCCCAGATCTGGAATTTCAGTGGATCCCGCCAAGATAGAAGCTATTTTGAGTTGGAAGAGACCCAGGAATGTGGCAGAAATTCAACGTTTTATGGGATTGGCCGGAGACTATAGGAGATTTGTGGAAGGATATTAAAACATTTCTGCTCCTTTAACTAATTAGACAAAGAAGGAAGTCAAATTCAATTGGGACGATAAGTGTGAGGCAGTATTTGAAGAATTGAAAAAGAAACTGACCTCAGCTCCAGTACTTGTGATTCTAATCAGCAGGAAGAAACTGTAAGTGTACACAGATGCTTCATTAATGGGTTTAGGTTGTGTCCTTATGCAAGAAGGACAAGTGGTAGCTTATGGTTCTAGACAACTTAAGTTGCATGAGCACAATTACCTGACGCATGACCTAGAGTTAGCCATAGTTGTATTCTGTCACGCCCTAGACCCCATAACTCACATCCCTAGGTGGGAAGGCATGGATCACGAGGTGCAACCTTCGGGATCCATTCCTGGACTGCGGATATCTTAACGAACAAGGCATGAGGAAGCCCTCATTTTTAATTCATAAAATTCAGAGTAATAATTGCGGAAGTAAATTACTAGCTATTACATCAAAGTGTTTAACTTAACAGCATCAAAGGCTTCAGAAGAGCCATACATCCAAATCAAAATAAATATAAAGTCTGGAATCAAATAAACTGAAATCTAAAGTCCATCATACGTCCAAGTCTCCTCGTCCAAATGCTACATCAGTCTACGCAGTCATCAAAAACTGCTTGAGTATGCAATACTCAGCAAGCATGATCCAGTTATCATACAATGACACTATGATTAAAAATTATTCTGATAATCTTGAAATACAATCACACAAGTAAAACAATGGTATGATGGAAATGAATGTGAAATACAATGCTCTAAGATGCTCATCCAATGAACACAATATGATATGCAAGCTATGCACCAATAATCAGATGTCGGGTTAAGTATCCTTAGGATAACCAATTTCGGAACCTGTGTTCCAGGAACAACCGGCAAGCCCCTCGCGCTGATCCAGGCGCTACGGGGAGATAGGCAACCCGAACTCCTTTCTTCCAAGGATCACATTAACCTTTCACGAATCATAGTATGAATGCCTATCCTAGGGAATCCGAATGATGAAATCCGTGGAAGCTACTTACACGCCCATACACGCATGTAATCCAATGGAAGACCTCATAAGCATTCCTATGATGCTGTGGATATACAAATGATATGTTTCCGTGAAAGCTACTTACGCGCCCATACACGTAGTAATCCAATGGAACCCATCATAAGTATTCCCATTAACAAATTCAATCATTATATGATTATTCTAGTCATCTCTCCACCTCACACATAGGTAGTCCATCCACATAAGTGGGCAATCCATCCACATCAGTGGGAAAACCATCCACGTTCATAAGTGGGAAAATCCATCCACATAAGTGGGATATCCATCCACTATGATAAGTGGGAAATCGCATCCACTAAATAGAAGTGGGAAATATCACAATTCTGTTCACATAAAGTCAGATTTATCTCACTGGTTTATTATTGTCCAATCTGTGTTGTGTGAATTTTCAGCCTTGACCTACAGTCACTATTGTGTTTGTATCTTCTTATATACACAGCGGAATCATTCAAAACTTAATTTATTAGAATCATAACTCACAGAGGAATATAAAAAAAATATTAAATAAATACATAAAAGTATGCAAGATCTGTAATTTACTTGAGGAAGATGAAGTTGCAGGTTCTGTTTCTAGGTTTTTAGAGTTTTAACACATGCTCAGTAATTTGTTCATAATTAAATCAATTCTTAATGAAATCTGTTGAAAGGACTTGTGGTATATTCCTAATGAAAAAAGGCATCTAGATAAAATATAAAAATTATTTCTTGCACTCCATATTCTATGTACCAGACCAACAGTTATTCTGTAAACATTACTCTGTTAGTTTCAGTCTTGACCTACAGTCACTAATGTGGCCATAACTACTGAAATATATAGAGGAATCTTTTAAAACTTGTTTTGACACAATACTAACTCAAAGAGGAATATAAGAACAATATTAAATAAATAAAAAAATTAATAAGGATCTGTGTTCTGCTTGAGGAACATGAAGTTACAGGTTCTGTTTTCAACACAGGTTCAGTATTATGCTCATAACTATTTAAATACACAGAGGAATCCATTAAAACTTGGTTTTTTGGAATCTTAAATACAATATGACTATAGGAAGAATATTAAATAAATGCATAAAAATATGTAGGATTGGTGTTTTACTCATCGAACACAAACATATACGGGTTCCTTTTTCTGGGTTTTCTGGTATTGACATAGGTTCAGTGAACAATCCATAATGTTTTCCATGTATCGATGTTGAGGAGATATGAGCCGGATCCTACACATATCATTGATTGGACTGATTTACCTTTAAGAGAGGATGTGACATATGAAGAGGCACCGGTGAGAATCATGGATCGGAAACAACAAATACTTAGGATGAAAACCATTCAACTAGTTAAAGTGTAGTAGAGTGACCATGATGAAGCAAAAGCATCGAGAGAATTAGAATCTGAAAATTCGCAGACGATACCCGACATTATTTGCTGACCAAGGTACATACTAAATTTTAGGAGGAAATTCCTTTAAGGGAGGTAGAATGTAGTGACCCTGACCCTGTCATTCAATTTAATAATTCAATGCTCCTTAGTCGTTAAATGAACCTTAGGATGTAATTGTTAGGAAATTGGCTGAATAGGACTAAATTGTAATTAAGAGGAATTTTGGGGTACCTTTTGTTATTTTGATGAATTTAGGAGATTTGGGCTTGGACCCCAAAGCATAATGGGCTTTACATCTAGAGCTGGTCGAATGGCCCATTGGACCTGAGATGAGGACATTAAGGTAAATAGAAGATTAATTTGAAATAATGAATTGGATAAGGAAGTTCTCCCAACTAACCCACGTTCCTTGCATCAAGGGAGAAGGAAGCCTTCCATGCTTCACACATCCAAGGGAGAAAGAGAGAGGAAAGAAGAAAATCTAGGTTAGAGAAAAAGAGGAGAAAGGAGGAAGATGAAGGAAAAGCCGGAAAGTGGAAGTGCAGAAAATCACAAGGCTCAAGAGGTAGGGATTCTCCATTGATTTTATAGTAGTTATCTTCATATCTTTGTAACAATACTATAGATAAAAGGATAGGATGATTACATGAATGAATGATGAATGAGTGATATATGGTTAATCCTAGTTTATTTATTGGGTGTTATGGGTTATGTTAAGGATTGATGTTTGACGTTTGATGTTCATTGTAATGAGCATGATCCACTGATATTATGACTAGATAATGTATAATATGATCAAATATGATATCTAGGTATGCTTCACATATGTATTAAATTATTTGATCATGTTAGTTTACGTTTGTTGTTTTGATTTTATACGTGTAGAGTTGAACTAGTTTATGTTGATATTAAATCATATTTTAAGGCTTAGAAGTGTGAAAATATGTTTTAGAAAGTATGGGCACGAAACCCTAGGAGAAAAACTGAGTTCTGGGTGGAATTTCACGTTTGGTAGAGCCTTGGTGTGTACCGAGAAATCTATCGAGAAAGCCTAAAGCTCTCGAGAGAATGTACCGAGCCTCGGTAGGTACCAAGATTCGTACCGAGACCCTCAGTAGGACCCTCGAAAGGTACCGAGACACCCACCGAGAGGTCATGAAACTCTCTGGACAATCAACCAAACCTCAACAGATGCCGAGACATCTATTGAAACTCTCGGCAGGAAGCGCGGCAGATACTGAGCATCTACCGAAGTCCAATCGACTTCAAATTTCATGGGAAGATCTAATTTGATGTTTTGGACATGATTATGAGGTTAGTCTAACTGCAACTTGGATAGTTATGGCCATATGATGTGAGGTAAATGATAGGTTTAGCCTTCAGTGTGATTTGGCAGTTAAAAACCGACATGAGGTGATTATGACTCTAAGGAGTTCAGGAATGGGAGATAGTTGTTAAGATGAGACTAGAAAGGACTGTGATGATAGTATTGAAGATTGAATTTGTTGAGTGATGCTGGACACAACTACTAGAATATTCTATGATTGAGTCTGATGTCTAATATATAGTGTTGAGTGAGTGGTATTGGGAGTACTTGTTAGTTGTATACGATTGACTGTGGTATTGATATATATGTGGTTGTGAGTGGTGCTTGGAGTATCCAATGGAAGTCAATGTGATTGACTATGTGTCTGGTCTATGGATGGTTGTGAGTGGTGCTGGGAGCATCCCCTGGTTAATGTGATGTGACTTTATGTGAGCTCACCATAATTGAGTTTACTGGTGTATTCTACTGTGTGGTGAAAGTCCCTTAAAGAATAAGTCTAGTGGTGTATTCTGCCGTGTGGTGAAGGTCCCTTAAAGAATAAGAATGGTGGCATTCTACAATGTGGTGCAAGTCCCTTAAAGAATGGATTGATGGTTTACAGGTGTATTCCTCTGTTTGGTGAAAGTCCCTTAAAGAATAAAGTGTACTGGTGTATTCTTTCGTGTGGTGAATGTCCCTTAAAGAATAAGTCTACTAGTGTATTCTACCGTGAGGTGAAAGTCCCTTATAGAATAGGAATTGTGGCATTATGCCGTGTGGTGCAAGTCCCTTAAAGAATGGGTTGAATGATTGAACATGTGGTTAGGCTAAGCTTAATTACCCTCACATATGTATTATCATCCGCATTCATTGTGCATACTTGCATCATATCATACATCATTAATTATTTGCATATTTTTCTTAAAGTGAATGTTTGTGAGCATTAATTGAAGTGAATGTTTGTGAGCATTGCTTGAAGTGAATGTTTGTGAGTATTGACTTTGTGAATGTTTTTCTGTTGTGACATGGTGGGACCATGTGGATTGTGGCTTGATACATGGTCAGACCATGTGGTATGGTTG
Source organism: Pachysandra terminalis (assembly GCA_031762675.1). Classification (NCBI taxonomy): domain Eukaryota; kingdom Viridiplantae; phylum Streptophyta; class Magnoliopsida; order Buxales; family Buxaceae; genus Pachysandra; species Pachysandra terminalis. The sequence continues at coordinate 5,002 of JAUPMG010066555.1, read as the reverse complement.
TCAATGCATGATGGGATCATGTAGATTGTGTTTAATGCATAGTGGGACTATGTAGTTTAATTGTTTGTGCATGATGGGATCGTGTAGATTATGTTTTGATGCATAGTGAGAGTATGGTTTAGTTATGTGTACATGATGGGATCATGGGGACATTATGATTTATCATGGTGGGCCAATATGAGTGATTATTATGTTATGTTATGATTTTGTGCGTGAATTATGATCTTTGATTGTAATGTAATGAGATTACATTATCTGTTGCGATATATCTCTTGTTTAGTAAATTGGTATGATATTGAGCATGCTAATAAATTGTAAGTGCAATATTACCTGTTAGTGAAATTGCATGAACTAATCCGTGTTATTGTAAATCTATGAAAATAGTTGCCGTGATTTCTTTTGATCTATCTACTGGGCTTTGCTCATCCTTTCATTTTTACAGGTGAACTGTTCTACTAAGATGGATTGGGTGATATGTTGCTTTTCAATAATGATAGTGTTAACAATGTCTAGAAACATTGAGATATTGAATTCTTATATGTTTTATTTGGTTTGACCCCATGAAGGCATAAACTTGTAATGGATTAATGGGGTATATTTTGGATACTACTAATTCAGTCAGTATGGATTTGGTTATGGTTTTAAAATTATTAAGACATCCGCTGATTTTTATGTTGTTACTCTGATTAATCACGTGATGGTTATATTGTGTGAATGGTTAACCGCATCCGTGGCATTGGATCCAAAGGTTATTCCTCATAAATCCTCGAGACCCTACATCTCGGATTTGGGGGTTGACACAACTCGAGAGAAAATTCATAGAAAATAGAAGCTTCAGTAGATGTTTAGGTATATCGAGGTAGATTCTGCAAACTAATCAGAAACCACACAAAAACTCAGAGAACTTTGGTAAGGTGTATACTATGCCGAGGAGCGTGCCGAACTCTGCCCAAAACAATTTCAACACACTCTTCGGTATGCCGAGGACTATACCGAAGGTCTCAAAACCCAGAAATATATACCTTCGCACAAGCTCACTATTTCCATACATCATTCATTTGCAAAACAAACCAGAACTTCATCTGAATACTAACCACATGAAATCAACAATACAAATCATATTCACATGCCAATGCCTAAATTACTCAAATCAATATCTAACCATTCTAATAGGGTATGTATGGGAAATACATCCATTTATCATGCTACCTCATCACAAATCATTCCAACCATCATAATCACATGCATACATTCAATAAACCAAACAACTTCATTTAGTTGCAGAAAATCCACCCAAATGAGATAATGACATGAGATGGATGTTTGGCACCTACCTCTTCTCCGTATTTTCAAAAAATCTGAAGAAAACTTCTTGTCCTCTTCCTCTACAATGCTCAGCAATAAATCCCTATCTTCAGAAAAACAGTAGCCTTCTTCTTCTTCCTTGTTCTTCTCTTCTCTTCTTCTACAACACACACAAGAGTCTTCAAGGTCAGTTCTAGTCGCACTTTCCGATTCACTGGTTATGGAAAGACTTTGATAACCGCACGAGCCATCAATTAAGGAGGGAGGAAAGTCGTGTAACTCCCTCTCTCATGAATCGTCAATTCAAATCACAAAGTGCAAAGACCAAAATGCCCAAGGTTAAGCTACATGGGCTAATCGACCACTCTAGTTCCAGTCCCAAGTAACCCAGCCCAAAAGCCCAAACAACTTCACAAAATAATACAAATACCCCCAAACTTCACAAAATCACATAATAGTCACAATTTCACAGTTTCATTACGAGTAAGCACACAATCATCATATTTAGATAAAAAGACAATATTATCTATTTTAATTCATCTTAAATCCTTAAATAATTATTAAATCATAAAAATCAGGGTGTAGCTCACTACAATCTACCCCCCTTAAAAGAAATTTCATCCCGAAATTTACATGCCTCAATCTGCAAACAACGGAGGATAGCCCTTGCGTATCTCTAACTCAAGCTCCCATGATGCTTTAAACCCTTCATGATGATTCCACTGGTTCATCACTAATGGAATAGTCTTTGTTCTCAACACTTGCTCTTTCAGGTCCAAGATCCGAATAGGTATCTCCTCGTATGACACATCCTCCTGAAGCTGAAGTTGCTTCCAATCAAGCACATGCAAAGAAGATGGTTCATATTTCCACAACATCAAAAGCTAAAAGACAATATGCACTACTGTTAGCTATGGCAGTAAAGCAAACTGATACGCTACGCTCCCAAAATGCTCCAACACCTCAAAAGGTCCTATAAAACTGTCGCACCCCAAATCCGAGATATAGGATCTCGAGGATTTACGAGGAATGAACTTCGGATCCACCACGTGGACGCGGATAACCATAATCCTGGTTAATCAGAGTCTAAATAACATGAACAGTGGAAGGCTATATAAATTTAAACCAAAGTCTAATCCATAATAGCAAGCTAGAATTATCCATATTAATCTAACTATGTTATTACAACTCCTGCCCCAGTGGGGTCAAAACAAAGTTCATAAAGTAGACATCATCCATCAAGTATCTGAACTGAAAATAAATCTCTTCTTCAAGCAAGCAAGTCAATCGAATTGATTACCTATTTCAACAAAGGGATCAGCCGAAGCTTCGTAGAGAAATTCAATGAAATTACAATGGTTATCTTCATGCATACATAACAACACAATTTATTCATGCAAGTTCATTCAACAAATAATATCACAGTCAAATGTATTAGCATGCTCATCATCATACTAAGTCTCATACATTTAGTAATTATATAACATGTACCATGATAATCTCATTTCAATCTGAGAACCCACAGTAAGTCAATCATATCATTTGATAGTTCACATGGTCCTACCATGATAAATCATAGAGTACACATGATCCCATCATGCATTCAACCTAATCCTCATAGTCCCACTATAAATCCAAACTTGTCCTCCATGATCCCATCATGTACATCACATCAACCACATAGTCCCACTATGCCTAACCTAAGAAATATCAGCATGGTCCCACCATGTCTCACAAACAAATGCATAGTTCTACTATGTACACAAACAATCATCAAATGGTCCCACCATGTATACAGAACACAAGTAAAGTATATTAAATACATAGTTTCACTATGTTTATAACAACAATCATATATACATGATCCCATCATGGATACAACACACATGTAACATATAATAAATACATAGTCCCACTATATCCACAAATAACAATCCCATGGTCCCACCATGCCAAACAAACAAAGTATAGTCCCACTATACAATACAAGCACACACGCATGGTCCCACCATGTAATACAAACAAAGACATATGCATGGTCCCACCATGTAATATAAACAAGTTCAATTTCATATCAGACACATAGTCCCACTATGTTCACAGTGATTACATGAGCCCACCATGTATAACACCGTATGTTCACACGGTCCCACCATGCTACCACATACTATAACCACATGGTCCCACCATGTCACACAAATAATCATCAATATAACACAAGCACCAAACACAATCAATCCTTAATGTAACAAATGCACAAACACAATCAAACAGTCAAATGCAACGAGATGAGTATGATATGATGTAATGATGCACAATGAATGCAGCAAATGATGCAATGCAATGGTTTGTCAGACATAGTCCAACACAAGCATTCAATTCATTGACCAATATTTTAGGGACTCTAATTCACGGAATAATGCTCCAATCAATTAACCATTATAGGGACTCTAATCCACGGAATAATGCTCCAATCAATTAACCATTATTTTAGGGACCCTAACCCACTGAATAATGCTCCAATCAAATATCCATTATTTTAGGGACTCCAACCCATGGAATAATGCTCCAATCAAGTAACCAGTATCCATTATTGTAGGGACTTTCACCCACGGATAATTCTCCATTCACAGAAAGTAGTCAATCCCATTGACTATCAGTGGATGTTACAACATCACACCCAAACATAACATGGATGCTCCCAGCATCACACATAATAAAAAATAATATAATCATTGACATAAAAACAGTGGATACCTCAGTATCACACATAGCAAACAATAACACAAGACCAAACACAATCCTGACTACTGGATGCTACATGTAGTTCAGTATACACATCCAACTCATTTAAGTTGAAACCACCTTAAATCTCATTCAGGGTATTCCATATTCCTGAATTTCAATCCTTATTGCACACTTTTGAACATTTGACCACATCCACAACTTTTGCACATAAACTAACTTCACAGGAATTTGCACAACACATCCAGTGATTCGCCCTCAAAATTGGAAGCTCATTGGGCTTCGGTAGGTGTTCGGTACGTACCGAAGGTCCTACCGAAGGATTCGGTCGATGGTTTGGCATGTACCGAACCTCGGTGGATGTTCCCGAGAGTTTCATGATGCTCAGTAGATGCTTCGGTGTGTACCGAAGGATGCACCGAAAGCCTCAGTCGATGTCTCGGTATGTATCGAACATCGGTAGATGTTCCCGAGAGTTTTCTAACTCACGGTAGGTGTTTTGGCATGTACGAAATGACCTACCGAACGGTTCGATAGATGTCTCAGCACGTATTGAGGTACCTACCGAACGTAGAATTTTTACCCAAAATCAGTTTTCTACCTAGGGTTTCGTGTCATGATCTCAAGATAGCATTTTATGCTTCATAACCTTCAAATATAATTGTCCAATACACCATGTAATCATTCTACTTAATATAATCAAACATACTCTACATATAATGATATCCACACAAATCAATCTTCATAGATATATAAGTAAATTCTAGAAAATTCAGAATAATTCCTAAGAACTCATATGATCACTATAATCGTAATAATTCTCAACATAAACATGCTTATCATGCCTATTGAAACAGTAATTTTTCTAAAAGAAATTAAGAGGAAGGAAAGTGATTGGTTGATCATATGTGATAGGGTGCATTGACAAGCACCCTATCACACCCATGCTCTC
>JAUPMG010066544.1:0-13336 GCA_031762675.1 Pachysandra terminalis | reverse complement strand
ATACAGCCCCACACTCCCCTTACACTTGCACTGAGCACCTGCATATTCCTTGTTGATATCATTTTGAGTGCCTAGTGAATTGCACAATAGACCTAATCATCATATAGAATTAGGCATGCATTCATTGTGACACGGACCTTTGTGTCACAATGATTGCATAAGCTACACTAGCTTTGTAAGTAAACAAGTCTAACAGAATTTATGCTTAAAATAGGGACAATGCCACTCTTCAATGGTAATCCACATAAACAATAAATGAGTGAAATAAGTGATGCGTGATCAATAGGCAATGAATATGTAATGTGTGATCAATACACAATGAAAGTGTGATGAGTGATCAATATGGAATACATATGTGATGAATAATCAATATGTGATAAGTGATCAATATGTAATAAATATAATAAGTGATCAATGTATGAAAAATATGTGGTAAATGATCAATATGTAATAAATATGGGATAAGTGATTAATATATGATAAATATGAATAATGATGCAAAATGATATAATATACAATGCAATATGCTGATTCATTATTAATGCATGTTGTGCACCTAGCAAGTATAATCACCACATGTGATTTAAGACAAACAATCTAATATGCAATGCAATATGCTGTGTAGTACTCGTTTAGTGTAGGTTCCACATATAATCTCAATCATACTACCCAAGGATGCTCACTCAGAAATCATCCCCGAATACATAACAGAAATAGTAGATTATTCTATGTGCGCAACATAGTTTCTAGGAGCTTCGACCTAGAGGACACAATTCCCTCACTTATTTCCGATCATTGGGTCTAATCCCAAGGTATCACACAGAACTTCCTTTGAGAATGATACATTAACTGATCTACTAACAGAGTTTCACTCATATGATTCAGATATTGGGTTTCACTAATGTGAACTATCCCTCACCTATCATCTTTCCACAAGTCTCTTGGGATCATCACATGGAACATATCCCTCACCATGGGAGTAAAAAAATTAATTCCTCTATTGGGATGGCCAAATCCCTCAACACAAGCAAATAGTTCATCTGGAACTTCCTCACCTATTATGATTTCCAGATCATAATTCTCTCGTTATAATCATAATATCCAGCAATATGAAGTTATGAAGGTCAAGTCACTGCATTAGACCAATACAAGGTCATTATGCAACAATATAGGAAAATGTTATGCAAGTGAGAATGTGCGCATTAACTAAGCAATCCAAGTATGTGTTCAATGCGTAATATGATCTAACTAGTGTGATAGCAATGAGTATATAAGCAATAGGAAGTTATGTCAAAATATCATTAATTCATCAAACATAGCAATTGGGTTAAGTATATGCAATATGAGTTCAAGTCAAGTATCAACAGTACAGTAATTGGGTCCATAAAGAAGTAAGTATATGAATGTACTCATTTAACCAAGCAATCAAATCATGTGAACAATCAATGTTACCATGAACAGGCAAGTATGATGAATCATAAATATCACATGGTCGTCAATCATAGCAAATAGATCCATAAAGAAGTAACTATATGAAATAATCATAACTGAGCAAAACTAACATTATAATCAGTCTAATTAGGTCAAAATAAGCAATTGTGTAAAATTTCATAGCAATCGGAGCACTTCGATATTTTTCGATCTACCTAAGGTTTGGGTTTGGCTTGGTAGCCTTTCGTCATACCGAGTAGAATTTTCGAAAGCCTTTCCAGTGGCTTAAGGCTTTTGTATATGGCGCTCGGCATGCTTCTCGGCATGCCAAGTTGGTCTCGGTAGGCATGGACAATTTTGACGTCTCTTCGGTAATTTGACCATAATTTTGTGTACACTTTGTCGGAATCACCTCAAATTTATTTTGTTGTGCTCCGAACGAGCAGGAGAATCCAAAAAATATAAATTTGAAGGTATTTGGATTTCGGTAGACTCTTTGGTATGCCGGGTATGTTGCCAAATTTTCTTGGAAGTGTTCGATGGACTGTTCGGCACGCTGAGGAGGCTGTCGAACCTCGCGGTTTTGCACATAAATGTTGATTTCTCATTCCTCTTGAACTCTAAACGCAAAACATGCTTAATTAACCTTGTTTAGTATTGAATTCCATACAAAACCTAATAATTAGAACTCTTAAAACAATACTTTAAATCAAACTTACCATCTCCTACCATTAAAACTTGGAAAACAAGTAAAGCCATTGAAATACTTCATACACAATGAAAAACAACCTTGTACTCCTATTAAAATCATAAATAAGCTTATACTTGAATACTTACCTCGGTTTGATGATTGGTGTAGAGAATTTGTAATGATGTGAATTTTCTTAAGATTAATTTTGTTTAATTTGTTAGAGATTAAGGATCAGAGTCTTATTTTAATTATTTTCTGTGGTTAACCGCAAGGTTAATTCAGACCATCGCGAACGGTTGTGAAAACACCCTATGATCTGAGGCGCTACACACCTAAGCGAGGCCCACTTAAGTTTGTTATGTGGGAAGGATCACTTAGATCCTTTGTAGCCTTGATGAGTGGCCTTGATTTAATTGACTTCTTTGTGTTTGTAATGGATGGTTGAGATTTAGAGATGTGGTGGTTAGTGGAGGGGTTTACCAACCCCCACTCATGTCTTGATCCAAGGGTTGAAATCCTTGGTTGTTGAGATCAAGGATTAGATCCTAGACACTTGTTGTACCTAGACCTAGTCTCATGCTTTTGTCTCTACTTGCATGGGAAACAAACCTTGAACCTTGGTTTTTGCTGGAGGAATCTTAGAGAAGTATTGGAACTAAACTTGTGCTAATTTGGTGATGATTTTCCCTTCAATTCTAAGGTAAGTAGATTAGGTCATTATATTTTTTGGTTTTGAAAAGGGTGCTAAGGTTATCTCTCTATGATTTTCATCATCTTTATCACATTCTCTTCGTATAGAGGTTCTTTGTGGACATATGAACATGTTAATGATTTGAAATGTTAGATTTTCAATGTATGTTGTGTAAAATACATTGTTAGTGATTTATTTGATGAATGGAATCATGTGTTTTTCCATTTGAATGCAAAACGGAAGAAAATTACCCTACCGCGTGGTTCGACGACCTTCTCGGTGCACCGAACCGTTCATCGAGCTCCTTCAGGAGCCTTCAGCGATCTACTCGGTGCGCCGAGAATTTCTGGGAAACTTCCTGGGTTCTGGAAGAGTCGCCGAGCTGGGTTCAGTGCGCCGAAAGGTGCGTTGAATCTTAGAGTGGCACTTTCAGGTCCCTGGAAGGATCGCCGAGACCCACTTCGGTGTGTCGAGCAGTGCGCCGAGACTGGTTCGGTGAGCCGAAAGGTGTGTCGAGACCTCACCGAAGCTCTTCATTTTGAATCTTCTTTTGGAATTCCAAAAGAAGCCCTTGGATTGATGGAAATGTAGACACTTGTGATTCTAAAATGATTCATGTGCTCTTCCGAACTTATGTACTTAACTATGCATCAAGGATGAATGAATTTAGACTATACTTGTCTCATGTGAAGGATAATAGTATCGAAGTATAATTGATTTATATTTCACATTGTACACTAGAAGTTGAATGCGTAGTTAATGTGCACCTCATCACTCGCACTGCATTGACTCTCGACCTTGATATGGTCCATGAGTAATATCCCTAATTCTGAGTTCCACATATTGGATCTCGAGAACTTATCAAGAGTGTCATGATCTGTGAATCATGATGAGTGAGGAGACTGACTTAATGAGTTGAAGGATTAGCTACCCCAGTACACTCATTTTGTTCTATGATCACGATTCCCAAGGATATTTGGATCCATTTCCAGAGTGAATTATCTGTTGATTGTTAATGGTTATATTTCCTGAGGAAGTCTTACGCTAGCGAAGGCCTTGGAGTGATAGCCTTGATCAAAAATAAGTGGGGGGATTGTGCCTCCTAGGTTGAAAACCCTTACAACTATGTTGCACACATAGAATACTATATTCTTGAGAATGGCCCTGTATGGGGGGGATGGATCATGACAACATCTTGCTCAAGGATTAGTGGATCATGTGGGAACCTGTCGCATTAATATATCTAATAGAGATGCACAGCATATTAGTTGTTTGTTAGTTCACCTTGGTGAACTGTATGAAATAAAAGTACGGCATGCATCACATATAAATGTTGACCTCATGCATTTCTCATTGTATTTCGCTCTTGTTCTTTATTTTTATTGTTGATCATCATTGACTAGTGGCTTTGGCCCTATATCAACCTTAGACTATATTGAACTCTTCTACTTATTGGCTTTTATAGCTCACGATTTCTAGCAATATCTTTCACGTTCTTTAGATGGTACTACTTTGGATAACGAAGTGCAGGACGGAATTCCCTAAGAAGAAGAAGACTTTTATTTTGAATAAATTTGGATGTAATAAGATAATGATGTTTTACATTTTGGATGATCATATCAGGGGAAGTTTGATTTTTATTTAGAACTATATTTTGAATTATTATCTTTCGTTGTATTGTACAAGAAATGATGTAACATTTTGAGGTATTATACACCTTTCTTGTTTTCTTCTTATATACTTGTGTTATTTATCTTTTTGGTGAAATATTAACTGTCATTCTCATACATTATGGGAATGAGAGTCATGTCTTAAACATTTAGGGTTCCTAAGTGAGTCCTTAGATTTTGGATGTGACAGATTGTTTGTAATTGTGTGTGCATTTGTGTAATGGTGATCCATGGTGAGACCATGGTGATGGAAAGGTATTGGTTATCCATGACAGGGTCATGATGAAATGTGTCGGTTATCCATGACATGGTCATGATGGAATTGTATGTTGGTTATCCATGAGGATCTCATGGTGAATTGTGTTGTACGGGTTATCCATGACTAGGTCATGATGAAAATGTGTGTGGTTATCCATAATGTAATCATAATGAATTTGTATGAATATATGTGTGTGTTATCCATGGTGGAACCATGAGTATATGTGTGTGAACCAAGATAAGTTCATGATGGTGTAGTATGGTATAGTTATGGTGTGTGACCCATGTTGTAATCATGATGGTATGGTATGGTATGGTATGTATATGTGTGTGAACCATGACGAGGGCATGAGGATATGTATATGTGTGATATAGTGAACGGGATGACATAGTGGAACTATGCATTCTATGAACAATGTATTTTAAGTATGTATGGGGTAATCGTATGGTGAGACCATATATGATAGGATATATTTAGTGGGTGATAACATGATGATGTCATGTATATCTACCGGGTTATATAAGTATTGGGTATGTGGTAAATCATAGTATGGTATGGGGATAGTTATGATCGGATTAGTATAGTGAAACCTTGGGGTTAAGAATATAACATAAAGGATTATATGGACTATAAGGACATTGAATGGGTTTTATTATCATATTGATAAATGGATAATGTTATGGATAATAGAGTATAATGCTTGAGTATAAACTAAACCTTGGGCATGCTTAATTTATGTGTTAGGTGAATTTGCATGAATGAATTGCATTATTGAAATGTTGTGGAAATATATGTCGTGTGCATTGGTTATTTCTACTGGGCTTTGCTCAACTTATCATTTACAGGTGACCAGCTTGGAGATGTGATTGGATGATGGCTTGCAATAAAGAAAGGACAGTTGATAGACATTGTTTAGTTATTTTATTTTATTTTTGGTTTGACCCAATGATGGGCAAAGGATGTAGTAAATTAGATGGGATTTTATTTGATGAACTTGACTGGTTATGAATAGTTAAGTTGTTTATTTAAATTGATTAGACTTCCGCTGGATATTTTTATGTTACTCTGACAACCATGTGATTTGGTGGATCATTATATGATGGAATAACCGCTTCCAAGTGTTGGAACCGAAGGTCATTCCTTAGGAATCTTGGAGATTTTTATATCTCGGATCCGAGGCATGACAGCTTAAGCGAAGAGGCCAATCCAAAATGATGATGAGCCAATGTTAGCCTCATGTTGGTACTGGCCGTTGATCTCAGATGGCCGACACAAATACTCAGCAAAGTTTTGAAGCATCAAGTTGGAGGACCAAGACAATGGTGATGGATCCAAATTAGGGGAGAGAAAATGAGAACAACCAACTTCATCATCTTGATCCATTGACAAAATTGGATTAAGATACTGACCTACTAGGGGCATACTGATCAAGGCTATATGTCCAAGACCATCACGGTCATGATGCCAAAAGAGGGAAGTAGAAAGAGAAGAGGAAGAGAAGGGGGAGCTCAGAGTTTGAATGAGCTAGAGAAAGAGGGAAGGAGATTTAAATAGCCGAAAAAGCGATTTGATCGGCTTTTGTATATTCTCCCTTCCCAAGATACGGTGTGTGTGAAGATGATAATTACCTTCCGTACGTCTCTTCAAAATTGACAGAAGACTAAGAGATGCAAAGGAAGGTAGGGGCATTGTTATGGCATATATCCGCACATCTTCACTGGCCAATAGAAGCATGACACATGGCACCTAAAGGTGCCAATAGAAGTTCTACACGTTGCATATGAAGAAACCAATAAATGTATGCCACATGGCGTGTACTGAAGACTAGTAGAAGAGTGCCATATGGCGCATAATAGAAGACCAATAAAGGCACAACACTTGGCATGCACAAGAAGAAGTAGAAGCGTTGTGCATGGCACGTGAAGAAGGCTACAGATGTGCAATGCGAGAAAGATCAAGGGAAAGTGAGCTCACGCGCCCAGTCCAACTATTCAGAAAGAAAGGGTGCGAGAATGATCAATCCCCGTTCTAAAGAGGAGTTCAAAATAAGGCGCAAGCAATTACCATAGCCGAATTGAACAGTTAGATAACCACTCAGAATGCTCTATAAAGATACAAAGGATTTGCTCCTCCAAACCTCCTGCACATCAATCAACAAAAGCCAGCGCAACGCTGTAGTCGACCTCCGGGTCACCTATCTCCTCCACTGTTTTCTCCGTCACAACAACTGTGTCAGGTTCCTCTACCATTGGAATGTGAAGCCCTTATGTTCATCAATTAATCTGGTTTGGGTCTGATGCTCTCAGCCTTAGACTAATCACCACTGCCACCCCTCGGGAAGCTACTCTCAGCCTAACGGTCGCTTATCCAACCTGCATGGGTCACGACCTCTGCGATGACCACCGCAGCTCAGCAATCTTCTTTCTACCTTTTACATTTTTATCATCTACCTTGAGAAGCTGCCTACTAGTAATTAATCTATCCAGTCAGATCGTGACCACGGATGCTGTGATTACCACCGCTAGGTTTACCAGACTTCTTTCTATCTCTTTTTGTTTATTCATTTCTATCATCAACAGTTATGTTATTTAATCATGAATAAAAACTTGATTGATGGCAAGACTGTGCTGCATTATCTCTGATTTGGCAATCATTTCACCTATTTGAAGGAATTAGACGGACTCAACCAAAGGAAGAACCCTAACCTTTGAACAATCGCCTAATACCCTAACAAACACAAGACCGGTGGTCGATTGCACGACCAATTGCCCCGTCAACTCGGCTTAGTCAGTGTTAACCGACGCCAGTCAAAACCCGGAACCCCAAACTGTGGACTAGTATAAGTCCTAGCACGCCCGTGCGAGATACACACACCCTTTCACCTACGTACACGCCAAATGCGAGCTGTCGGCCGCACACGGCTGGCCAAGAGGGGGTCCGAGAGGAACTAGGGTGCTCTTTGACAATTAGATTTTTCCAAGTGTCCTTCAAATATACATCTTATTCCACTTGTAAGTAGTTGCTATAACTACTTTTAAAGCTTTAAAGCATTCTGCCACATGTCCTCTTCAAGATGTGCTATGTATGGATAGTTTTTATAGCTACTTTAGATCATGACTGGTTTAACTTCTTTTATGATCGAAATCACTTCTTTTATGATCGTAATCACTTCGATCACGATCGGATGTCGATTTTTTTAGTGAAACCGTGTATTGATTCATACCACATGGCAAAATCTAGCCCATTGATTACATTTGTGAAATGTGAGTGCAAACAGTTATAGATGGAATAAACTGATTCCTAATATAGAGTATATACGAAATTCCCTTTAGGAGTCAAATACATGCATAAATTACTCCTATATGAGCAGAGTCTATAAATAAATGATTTTTTATGGACTGAATAATCTCATTCATGTTCAACGTAACATCTAGTATTTTTCTAAAATAGTTTCACCATTATCTAACATTTACAGTACTTCCTAATGTATCCCATCTTTCCTTACTTTGCATTCCCAAACATTACGAGTACTGTTTCTTAATCCTGCATTGTCTAATACTCCCAGTGATTCACTTTCTTTCAAAACTTGCAACCAGAAACATGACCGGAATGATCACTACTACATTCCCTACATACATTTTATCTAGTTTTTTGCTACTACATTCTGTGGTTGGAGGACCCCCCAATGGTTTCTCGCTCAAGCTCGTTCACCGAGACTCGACAATGTCACCACTCTATCCTGGCAAACTTAGTCCAGATGAAAGATTCAAAAGGTTGGTGAGCTATATGAAAGGTCGTTATGACCAACTGGTAGCGATTGCTACAACATCCATTCAAGGTAATCTCTCCGGCTTGGTACATCCCAATGTCCTTTTAGAGGTTATCGCTTCTAATTTCTTGTATTTAGCTCATGTTGGAATTGGTAGTTTTGATGACCATCCATACATGGACCCCTACTTAGTCTTCGATACAGGTAGTGATATCATATGGATTCAATGTGAAGGGTGCAATAGTCCTGGCAAAACCTGATTTCCCCAAAAGGGTGGCCCCTTCCCTAACACCAAGTCTCATACATTTCGCTTAAAACCAGAAGAGCCTCGTGATTACAAGGTAATCTATCTCAGTGGTCCCTCGTCGGAAGGCGTCTGGGCTTTCGAAAGATGGACGCTTGATTCAGTTAACGGCGGGAAAGAACATCAATGATATAAAATTTGGTTGCGGTCTTAACCAGCTGAACTGGAAGTTCAAAGAGAACAATTTAGTAGCTGGATTACTTGGCATGGGAGGACGACCTGACTCCTTCATGTCCCAACTAGGTCCTCAGGCGAAAGGCCGCTTCAGTTATTGTTTACAAACATTTTATAACAACGAAGAGATACCAGAAACCTTCTTGAGATTCGGCGATGATGCTGGAATAGAAGAAAGAGCCGAAGAAAAAATTCATAGCACCCCATTACTAAAAGGCCCGGAACCAACGTACTACTACTTGGACTTGCAAGATATTAGCATTGCTGGAAATCGTATTGGCTTCCATCCTGGTTATTTTGCGCTCAGGATGGTAATGATGGCTGCATGATCGACTCGGGATGTGCAGTATCTGTAATGTTCAGAGCAGCTTATGATATTGTGAAAGGAGCCACTCAACTTTATCTTTGGCAGTACAATCTTACTATAATGGCGAAGCCACCATTTGGGTTGGATCTATGCTACGTTAGACCACAAGGGTTCAGCAATTTTCCTTCCATTACATTCCATTTTGGTTTGGAGAAGATAATCTTGAAGTTGCTCCTTAAGACACATTCATTATTAGGGATGAATGTTTTTGCTTGGCAATGCTACCAACAGGTGGCCCCAAGTTTATGGCAATTATTGGAGCAGCTCATCAGGTGAATACCAAAATCGTATATGATTTAAATCAATTAAAGATGTACTATACTAAGGAGGATTGTGCCATGTGGGGTTAACATTCAAAGTGGAGATTTAGGTTTGAAGGTTGAAATTGGTTGGATTAATTAATAAAGAATTATGCCTTATATTATTGTTGATGGTCATTTTTGGAAAGCATGTCATGTCATCAAGGTCCATGATGTGGTGGTATTTTTTACCATATATATTAGCATTTATATCTTCGCCTATTTGGTATAGGTGACACTTGTTGGTTTTGACTATTTTGGATCAAACCGGAGCTTTTGACATAATTAGGCTCGACTATTGGATACGTTATTAGACCATTAGTTAAATCAATAAATAGATCTGGGTGTGGTTCAGGTCTGGAAGCTCCAATTTACCATTTTTCGACGTGTTATATCTCATGGAGTGGTTACATCAGAATTCTAAGGCTTGAAATTTACCAAATTGGACATACTTGCTTTACGTTAGAAGGATTTGGAGGCTCCGGTGCCCGGCGTAAATGTTTGTCATGATATAAATTAGTCTAAAAAGGATAATGCATGGACTTAAATCATCTGGTCACTTGATTTTGATAGTGAATATTGATCAAATGTGTAATATTATTTGATATTGGATTTTCCGGAGAGGAGATCTCCATCATAGATGAAAGTCTGCTTCTAGGGGGTTTACGTAGTCCTTAAGATGTGGTGGCCAAGGGCATGAGTGTTGTCAGAGGTCGGATTTTATTTTGGCACGTCGACCAAGGAGCCAACAAACGAAAAATAAGCTTGTTTCTAGCGGATCAAATCGGCACTCCAAAAGACAAGCGAGTCTCTGGTAGATTGATTCAACAAGCTATAAATGCTTCAACAAGCTATAAATGCTGAAGAGCAACATTAACTTGACCATCAAAATATTCCATTAATAAGAATAAAGTGCCTTCCCCCATTATGGTGGGGGTTACAAGAGAATAAAAGAGGATAGGAAAATGAGAGCATCACCCACGGGGGACCTATAAAGGTTTTTCGCAATAGAATATCGCCATGTGGCGATAGGTTCAACTGAAGACATGTTCAAACGGTTTCCACTTTGATAAAAGTCCTTTTAAAGATAAAAACATTTATCTAAATTAAAAATTATATAATTTTTTATATTATAATAGAAAATAAAAAAAACAGTTAAAATATAAAATATAATAATTGTAGGATTTATTTATTTATTTGGTGGTTTAAGGTTTTAGGGTTCATCTTTTTCTTTTAGGGTTTAACAACATTTTTAGAATTTTAATTTTTTTTGAAGGTTTAGTTATTAGGGTTTACGGTTCATTTTCTCCTCTTAGCACACACACACACACACACACACACACACATATATAGATATATATATATATATTCTTGTTTTGGGGAGGGGGATCGCTCTTAGGATTTAGGTTTTTTATTATTATCATTTTTTAGGGTTTAATATTTAGGATTTAGGGTTTATATGTTATTTTAGGATTTTAAGATTATAATACTTAGAATTTAATATTTATGTAATTTTTATATTTTAATTTTTTTCTTTGACTTTATTTCTAACGGTTTTTGTTTTTGAGTTTGACTAAAACTCTAAAAGGTTGCCGGATTCAATTACAATGTTATCAAGCGGGGGACCTACCACATGTGATCTCCTCACGACTCGATATTAAACCCTTTCTCTCATTATGATGGGAGTTACGAAAGAAAAGTAACTCCTCCCGTTATAGGAGAGGACTTACAAAGTGAAGAATAGCTAGATGGTGACAAGTGTTACCATCCTATAGCTTGTCTATGCTTATATAAAGTCGTAGGTGGCTAAGGAATGGACACAACAACAACACACCTACAAGACACTTGAGCACTAGACTCTGGCAAAAAGAAAACTCTCCTTCAGACTTAACTTCTCTATCTTGAATCCTTGGCTTGGAGACTTAAAAATACTTACAGATTTTCTCTACAATCTCGAAGTAAGAAACCTCTTTTGAATTGGTCAAGCAAAGAGTTCTTCATATAAATTTGTCCGTGCATCTCCTATGAACGGTTCCTTTTCATCACCTACCTACCACACCCTATTGATCTGACCTCTCAAACTTGGTTTGAACAACATTGTAAGAATGATTGACTGTTGTATTGTAGTTAATGCCTACGCGTAAATCTATATTCTCTAGCCACTTTTTTTATCTGACAAACAGACGATCTTTGCCATATGTACTTCTATGTCCAAAAGCACCTATAATAATATTAGACAAATTTAATCCCTAATGATAACTTATGGAAATTCTAAAAAAACAGGTAGTTCGAAAAATTTAATGAGTAGTGAAACTCATTTGCCTGTTCTTAAAAGTAGTGATCTTTTACCTTCAATGGTTTAATATGCTAACATTACTGTTAGATAATTTTCCTTTTACCATTCAATTGTTTAATATGCCAACACTACTTTTAAATAATTTTCATTTTCATCTTACAAAATACATCACCAATTTCTCCACCACTGTCACCACTACTATAATTTCTCCACCACTGTCACCACTACCATTAAAAACAAAAAGGAGCTTTCTAGATATTGGTTGTATGTTTTAGTCTATACAGGTATTCATAACCATCACCATTGAAAACAACAGTTTTACGAGTCCGTTTCTTCTGCTGCTGATTCTTCTGACCTTCTCTAGACGTCGAGGGATGTTTGACGAGTCCGTTTCTTCTGCTGCTGATTCTTCTGACCTTCTCTAGACGTCGAGGGATGTTTGACGCGTGATTATTTCTTCTACGTGCTGTGACGCGAAAGACTAACGGACAAACGTATGTTAGCAAGTTTTTGAAAATGAAAAAAAAATAAAGAAAGAAAGAAAGAAAAATATTCGTTGCAGAGATCGAATGGAGACAGAGGAAGAAACTGAAAAGCTTTGATTCATAAAAAGTGGCGTGGTCTCCGTTCTTCAATCATTTGTGTTGAACCATTTCATATACATTGTTGTATCATTCTCTAAGAGTTTGAGTTTTTAGAGTAAGTGGTTTTTAACATGTTATCAAAGCAGGAGGTTCAAGTATTCGAATTTCGGGGTATATACGTTTGTGTGTTTATTCTCCCACAGAAGTGTCGTTCCTGTGTTGGTGTGTTTGTCTTGGCGCCCCTGTATTATTCCGCGGATGTGTTGTTCCTGTGCGGAGCCCGCATATGCAAGGGTGTTGAATCATTTGATATATATTGTTGTGCCATTCTCTAATAGCTTGAACTTTTAGACTGTGTTTGGAACCCTGGATTTTAGAAGAAAAGAAAAAAAAAGTGCTAAAGAAAGCATTTTCTTTTGTTTGGTTGATCATTTTTTAAAGAAAAGAAAGGGATTTGAAAAGAAAATTTTCTTTCAAATTTTCTCTTTGTGACTAAAAAATTCTCTCATAAATGGTAGAGATTTTGAGAGAAGAGAAAAGAAAAGAAGTTGGGGAGAAAGCCTCTGTACCGCCACTACCACTACATTACCATTACCACCACCTCTCCCACCACCACCACCCCACCACCACATCACCACCACCACCACCACCCCATCACCACCACCACCACCACCACCACCACCATCCCCCACCACCACCACCATTCCACCGGCACCACCACCACCCTACCACCACCATCACCACCACCCCACCAAAACCACCACCACCACCCCACCACCACATCACCACCACCACCACCAC
>JAUPMG010066514.1:0-13336 GCA_031762675.1 Pachysandra terminalis | reverse complement strand
GGTGGTGATGGTGGCAGGGTGGTGGTTGGGGTGGTGGGAGTGGGGGTGGGGGTGGGGGTGGTGGTGGTGGTGGTAGTGGTGATGGTGGTGGGGTGGTGGTGGTTGTGGTGGTAGTGGGATTATGATTTTGGAAGCAAAAAAATGATTTTTGAAAAGCAACTATTTTTTGCTTCTCCCAAAAAGCAAAGCATGTGTTTTTTTGATTTTTTTATTTTACTTTTAAATGATTTACCAAACACCTCTTTTGCTTCTAAAAGCAACATTTTGCTTCAAATACTTTCAAAAAGCATTACCAAAAAGAGGCTCCGTCTTTCTTTTCTTTCAAAATCACTACTTTTTTGAAGAGAGATGTTTTAATCTCCAAAGACAAATTTTTTAAATTTATTTTCTCTATCTCCATCTCTTTAATACGAGAAAGTAATTTCTATAACATCTTCTTCTCTTTTCTTTCAAAATCCAAAAATCCAAACACAACCAAAGGAAAGCATGTAACCTAACTTAATATATGTTTTTGTATAGATATTGAAATAAAGCAATATTATTCTTTTTTTTTACCTACTTCAAAGACAGTGTTGTAAATATAAGCTGTATTTGCTTAGTTCTCACAAACTGACATAGGTGTGATTGCACAAATTTAATTTGATTCAATCCTACAACTAACTAACAAGAGAAAACAATTAAATTAATTGAGAATCAAAGGAAGAAATGTAGGACAAAACAGAGGAGATATAGAAAGGCATTTTCACAATAGACAGGAGGCATCATTAGTGGTTAGGACCTAACCCTCTTGATGAATCCTTCCCATACCTTTAGCATGCTTAGCTTTACAACCATTCCCTCAATATCTAGGGCACTATGTCCCCCAGTTGAAGATAGTGATGTGCTTCACAAAGTACAAACTTATTTTCTTCATCTTTTTAATACTATTAAGAATCATAATAACCTTCCTTCCAACTTCCCAACAAGATAATTTACATCACAATACTTAATATCCTTTCAATCATCCTTTGTACAGACATTTTTGTTTTTGGTGGGACATTTTTGCTGTAAAATTATAATTTCTATCTGTATAGAGAACATATGAACCCACAAATAGGCAAAAACATGAAAAATCAAATTTAAAAAAAAAAAAAATGGCAAGTCAAGTAGACATGCAATATATTTAGTTCAGAGATCAGAAATTTTTAACCTTTTTTTCTAAATCTTTTCTCCTCCCACAGAATATCTAGTGGGCTCCACGACTGATCATCTCCTTGTACCGATTCAGTGACTCCTCTCTCTGCAACCTCATTTCCTCATTGAACTTATTTATAAAAGCTTCAACTCGCCTGTTTAACTCGTCCTGACTCAGTGACGGTTCCTTCTTCAGCTTCCCCGACCCCGGAGACGGCGTCAGCGAGGACGGTGACGGGTTGCTGTTACGGTCATTGAACGTCTCTGATTTGTTCATCATATGAGAAGAGTAAGGCGGCTCTTGTGGGTCCACCACGTTGTTGTGGCGATTGTGAGTTTCCGTGTCGGATTTCTTCAGGTGCCTCGTCAGCGGCATAGAACGGCCGTCGGTAATCATCTTCCACGTGTTCTCCAGCGTGTCCAGTCGTTTCGATTTCGCTACCCCGAGAGCTTTTCCACCTGAAAATTACTCAAAATAAATAAATTAATTAATTAATCGTCGTTTCTCCGATTGACGGTAATAACACTCCGGTGAGTATATCGACTTGCCGGACTTGCAGTAAGAGCTTTTTAAAGGACGAAACTAACCCCGACAAATTTTTTAATTATATTTTTCTCTCGAGAGTTTAATGAGATTCTTGAAAGTGATTTTAAAATGTATAGAAGGGAAGTCCGGCCTACATATGGGGTCGGATTCCTGACGACATCGCCTGAGATTCCATGAAAGGCTCACGGTTAAAGATTTGACTTAATTTAAAAGCTGAAAAGAGCTTTCTGCTAACATGCGCATAGACGCTCCGGCGCATGTTAGAACTCCCCGGCCAAAATTATACCGTTGAGACATTACGCATTAAGAGAGAGAGAGAGAGAGAGAGAGAGAGAGAGAGAGAGAGAGTACCTTCAGGACTTGCTTTAACAATTTTCCGGTGACTGAACCTAGCCGAGGCCGATGGTTTCTCCGTCGAGATCGAATAATCCACCGAAATCTCCATCGAATCACTCCGCAGCGGCGGCGGCCAGATCGACCTAGAGAGAACGAAATCGTCCTCGTCGTCGACTACTGGATTACTGATCTCCGTTTTCACCACCTCTGGAACCCTAGCTTCATTCTGTCCGTAAACAGCCGCCGGTTCAAGGCCCTCATAATCCTGGCTAGTCTCCAAACACTCCACCGAATTCTTCACGACAGTATCATCGTAGACAAATTCCGGCATCTCCACCGCTGGATTTTTCAACATTACAGACTCGTATCCACTCGAAACAACGAAATCCGATCGCATATCCACCGAGATCTTATCCGCCACCGACACAACTGTCTCCGGTTGCTCATCCACCTTCTTCTGAAACTTCGAAGACGCGGCAATGGTGATGATGATGCCGTTAATAACAACGTAGAGATAAGGAGGTCTAAGCCACGAGACAACACAGCTCCATACCACAGGAACTTCAGAGATCGCTAGATCTAAGATCACCGGAACAAAAAGCTTCAGAATCACCGCCATGGATAGAACACCAGTCGAGATCAGAAAAACTTTCAAAGAGAAAATCAAGTTACTTGAGCTCCGAGACACAATCGCCATTTTCTCCTATGAACTTGAGCTTTCTCCGTTTGTTTTCCGGTCGAAACAGAAGCTTAGAGAGAGAAAGAGGAAGAGAGAGAAGTGAAGTGAAGCTTAGCTGCTGAGGATATATATCTCTCTATCTATAGGGACAGAGCGAGCGAACGCGTCTTGTGATGAAATCTGAGCCGTCGGATTTGGACTTTGGAGATGGTTGTTAGAAAGACATAGAGCGGAAGGAAGGTGTGGGCTTTCTTACTCGTGTCCACAATGGGGACCCACCGCCGCTTCAAAGGATTTCTGCGCTGGCCCACTTTAATAGGATATTTCACTCAAGACCAAACTTTTAAGTGAAAAAAACAGCGGTAATTAATTATTACAAGCACTCCCCAAACCGGGCCTTGCTTTACGTTTTGGTCTCCCCCAAGTCGTATTTTTAGCTAATTAATAATGATTGAAAAGACTAAAGTAACCTTGAAATAGCCATGTCTCTTAGCTTTGCCTCTTATCTATAAGCATTAAAAAACGAAAAAGGGACCCGAGTAGATAAAGTTTAGGGTTTTGGGCTTAAGAACCCATGGTGATGGTACAGTCTAGATATTTAAGTTTAAGACATGTATGGACCAAAATCTGTGAACCTGGTACGTGTGAACCTGGGACGTGTGAACCTCACACGAGGTGGTTGATACTTGTCTCAAGCGAAACCACTAAAAGAAGTGGCAGTCGCCCCTTAAGTTAGAAGCAACTTTTAGAGGTTTAGTACGTCTCTTAGAGTTTTAAAAATATTGTGAGTCACCATTTTTAGTGGGGTTCACTTGGAAACAAGTGTCAACCTCGTGTGAGGAGGTTCACATAAGGTTCAAACAGCTCATGTTCACAAAAGATCTTTGTCCAACATGTATCGTTATCGTAGTAATGACGATTAGGCTAATCTAAGATATCTAGCCATGAAGCTGCAACTCTACTTACGAAAGCTCCAGTATGAAAGATCATTAACATTGATGATAATGCGGTCTGGTTAATCTTTTCAGACACGTCTCAATGAAGAGCGATTGATATAACATGATACGATATGTTATTTCGGATCATTAAATAGACAATACATTTGCCTTCCCATAAATTACATTTGATAACCTCAAACCGTGTTCACCAAATCATAAGGCCACATCAGAAATGAGAATTCTTTTCTTTAATCAAATCTCTGACGCTCTTATCTTGAAAATGTTCATTCTTGAGAAGTTATCTCTTTAAAGGATATAACAGTCATTTTTATCAGGCTAAACACATCGAGATGGTCGATTCGTCAACGAGCTAGTCTCCCTCAAAAGACTTGGTTAGGATTCGTCCCCCTCAAAAGACATGGCTATGCGTTTGTCCCCCTTCGAAAGACTTAATGAGAAGACTCTAACTTCGAAGGAATGCCTATGGGAAAGGCCTGCTAAAGGAAATTATACATCATATCTAGAGGAAAACACCCTAGATAACATCAGCTTACACAAACTCTGCAAGACCCATTATTGCACTTTGTTTAAGAAAATGCCAAAAAGAGCTTCCTCAAAGTCTTACATCTAAGGAAAGACATTTATGGCTTATTTCTTTGAGTTTAATTCAAGGTCATTTGAGTTGGTTGCTTGATTTAAGACCCTTGAGGGGTTTTTGACAACTTTCCTTCGCAATGATAATTACCATGAAAATGAGACTATCTGCAAAGTCTTACATCTAAGGTCTCTTTATTCAAGTAACTCGACTATATTGGCTCCTTGTGTAGACGTTGCAATCGCTCTGATTTTCCTCAACGGAAGATGGATTAAAATGCCAAAAAGAGCTTCCTCAAAAGAGAACAATGGTTTCAAACATGTATGTTGTGGACTTCAAGGGACCCCTTACTCAAAAGTTCCTACACTAATCCCTACAGAGATTCTCACATGATGAATAATCAGCAATTTATTTATATTATTATATATTTTACTAAGGAAAAATTTGTTTTCCTATAAATTGAGAGGGTAAGAATGGCTGCGTTGCTTTGGTTATGTGTTCATTCATGTTACAAGTGATATTGAATCACGGTCTCTTGAATCACAAGACAGCCCACTGCAAAGAATGGTCATTTATGATCAAGTGAGTCGGCATAAGACTCCTAAAAATTACTTTTACGCATTGATTATGCGTAAACTATGAATGTGCATGCTCCATAGGGATATTTTCAAACAACTCTTTGTGCATGATTTCTATTGATATATATCCTGGTTAAGAGAGGATATTTTGAGATATTTTCTTATAAATGGTAGAGGATACATTGAAAACATACAACAACAAATAGCACAAGATAGACAAACACGTAACTTTTTGAAAGAAGCAATATAGAGACATTCTATTCCTTGAACACAATATTGAGAAAAAATACTCTTGATAGAACAGTTGTGCTACGATTTAGACTGTCTTGAAATAGACATTTCAGACTTTGCTTCACATAGTGCAATTGTATTGATAAACTTTTATCATGTTAAATACCATTTCTCTAAAAGCTCAAGCTGTTAGAGAAAAGGTACAACAATATATATCAAATGGTTCAATATATCATATTTATTCAAATATTATAGTTTATCATTTATGACCAATACTAGATGTAAGTATCTTTTATGATTTATGATTATTCAATCAGATAAATGTTATTATTAAACCTTTTTTTTTTTTTTGCATATAGATCTTTTAAATGGGACCCTCTTCAATCTTAAAACCCTAAAAATAAATAAATATAATAAATAAATAAAGGATTCCTCTTAACAATTGATCCTAATATCCTATAAACTTACCACATGTGAGATTTTGTTGTATCGCAAAATTACATTATCTTAAAATGGGTTCTCCCCTCCGTACCATTGGTTGCACCTTAGCATTGACAGGTCAGCGCTACACAATCCAGGACATGCTGGGGTTGGGGCAGCTATCATGAAGGTAACTACATTCTAGAAAGTTATAAGTACTTGGGAAAATTCTTCCTCCGCACCATTGGTTGCACCATTTTGTTTTAAAACCTTTATGGTCAGTAAAAAACAAAAGAGAGAGATTTTGTTGTGTTTAAAAAACCCTTTTTGTGCTCTTAAAAAATGTTTTAGATTTGGAAAAGGGTTATTACTTGGAGGTAGAGGTAATCTTTCTAGAGAATCTGAGAGGGAGAGTGTCAGAAGTTTTTGAATTTTTAAATCGCCGTATTCTTCAACGGTCATAGAGACTAGACCGTTAAAACGGGAGCGGTGTGAGGACCCTGAAGCGCCGGTCCCAACGGTGCGGGGTCTTACCACATGGTCAATAATATCGAGTAGTGCTCTAACTCGAAGTTGGTGACCTTTTATATTTAAGTCCAAAAGGGAGAAAGAAGGGATTGATCATACAGTACGGCTATGTCCCACGGTTATGAGAAGGGCCAGCCAATAATGCTTAACAGAGAAAGAATCTCCCGTATCTTTGCTTTTTTTTTCAGTTCTCACCATTGTCAGCAAAACGTAAAATGGAAAAAATATGAGTTTAATACGATTTTAATTTTAAAAAATATAGTCAAAAAAATTATCAAATAAATGAAAATTTAAAAAATACGTTTAATAAATAATTCATGTTTAATACATATTTTGTTCAAAAAAACGTATATATATATATATAAGTATTAATAATTAAACAATAATTTTTTTTTGTTGGAACTTATTATAAAATTCTTTAACACAAAAATAAAGCTGTTGGCTAACACGCATTTATCATTGGAACTTCCAACGGACAATTGTTTTTTTTTTTTTTGGTCAACTTTAAATACCGATTTTTTAAACTTATTTTTTTCAAAAAAACGTAAAAAAACGCGTTTTATACGTTATCTAAAAAAAAACGAATTTTTTTGCTTACAAAACGTTTTAAACGAAGTTTTAAACTTTTAGGCAATTAATCGCATTTTTTTCAAAATAATACTGTTTTAAACGGCGTTTTGTTAACAATGGACCTCACATTAAAATGTAGAAAGTGTTATGGTCGTCAGACTTGTACATCTCACGTGACAACCCGAGCAAGTCACATGGTCTGGGTCATCTGAGCCATGTTCTTTTAATTGGCCTCCCATGGTTTCTCATCAACATATCAATTCTAGGGTCCACACAAACTGTCGTAGTCTCCCTTGTCTTTAGTAGTCTCTGGTTGGGCTCAGATTGTCTACACTACGGGAGCGTGCAACGGAGATGTGATTGGTGATTTTCAGCTTTTTCTTAATTTTAAAGGTCAAAAACTTGTTTTAAAAGAAAATGTACCAATCACATCCTAGGTCCACAAACCGGTAGACGATTTTCGGTGCATACGTTCACAAGTCTCTCAAGATCATCTCCATTGGGAATCCTTCTCCCATGCCTACACCAGGAACGTGATTAAGTGCAGTCCATTTTTTCTTTTTAGTGGAATGGTTAAAAAATTATTTTTAAAAGAAACAAGCCAATCACGTTCTCGGTACTGACATGAGTACAGGATTCACGGTATAGATGATTCAGCCAATGTAAGGGGGAGAGGATCCTTTGTGAGGTTTACCCTGTCTGGGTGGACTGTGGTGTGAAACATGACGAGGGCATAAAAGTACATCAGGTGAGAGGATTCTTTGTGAGGTTTACCCTGTCTGGGTGGACTGTGTGAAACATCGACGAGGGCATAAAAGTACATCAGGTGAGAGGATCTTTTGTGAGGTTTACTCTGTCTAGGTGGACTGTGGTGTAAAACTTCGACGAGGGCATAAAAGTATATCAGGTGAGGATAAAATTAATTTTACAATTTTGCCCTTATTGATGTTTCACACCACATACCACCCACACAGGGGTTTACCTCACAAAGGATCCGCGCCCAGATAAGGGAAAGTGAAACTGTGAAAGAGCACTTTTCCTTTAGCAGTGTTTGGTTAGTTAAAAAAGGATAAAATAGAAAATAAAAGAGCACTTTTCTGACTAACCAAACACAGCTTAGCTGAAAGGGCAAATCAAGGATGTTTACACAATTGAATTGAATTTAGTCACGATGGGTTAGACTGGTTTAAACTTGTATAGCTTTGGTCGTTAAAGGCTTTCCTACCTAAAATATGTATGGACATTGTTGATGGTCAAGATTCCCAAAGTCAAACTACAAATCATGTAGTTCACGTCGATGTCGACAAATTTTGATCAAACGGTATAAAAACCATCGTGTCGTAACTTGGGACGGATGTCGGTAGGGTCTATCAACGTCAAGGACTTGTGCTTCAAATTCCAAAATTGATTGGAAAATCATTTCCCTGCCAATTCTCATGTGAAGAGCTCCAACGAAATTGCTCAAACAGGTAAACAGGAAAAAAGAAAGCAAACATCGGAAAGCAATGACTGAGCCCACAAAAAACATAATCAATGTGAGGCCCATAAAGCTATTCTTCCGCTAAAGGCATCATATGAGTTGGGTGATTTTTTTAGTGTTTTAATCTTCTTGGTCGGTGTTTCCTTTATCTCTCTGTACTTTTCTTAAACTACAAAGTAAATAGCCACGTGGCTATTTTTTCCTTTTGAAAATAGGTAATAATGGTCAAAGACGAGTAGGACGCGTGTGCGGCGCGTGTAGTAGCGACGGTAAGAGAAGCCAGAAATACTGAGATTTCGCCTACGTTGAAACGGCGCCGTGGCACGTTTCGAGTCAAAGTCAAAGTCAAAGTCAAAATCATAATGTGGATATCACACCGTCTAACGTGCTAATGATTGACAAGTGTCAACCAATGCATGATCCGAATATTCCTCTTTACGTTGATGATGTTACGTTGTTTCTTTCACATCTCTTGCCTAAATTTGGTAAGGAGAAATCCAAGTTCCTCTCACCGCCAAGACCTTAAGGCTTAAAACTGTTTTATCACTGTGATGATGTAAGCTTTATTTTATGATTTTATTTTATTAGGCTAGGTATAAAAATTCCTCCTTCGGACTTGTATTAGCCACTCACAATACGACAGGACGGTCTCGGAAGGTGGTGGGACCACACACCAATGTGTACTCTTCTGGAAAGTTGATAATTTGGGTACGGAATCGGTCACAACACAATTAGGATAAAAAATTTCACTTGCTTACGTGTATTTTAGTCGTATACATAATTGCCTTTAGATCGCATGAATTCAAATATATATGAGAATTATATTGCATATGAATCGTAAATCTTGTGATTTCAAATTTATATGTATTGGATTCTGTTGTTTAGTTTGGGCGTTACCAAAACCTAATTTATCTAATTTTGGTACTGTTGACCCCTCTTTTGGTTAACAGATAAGATTAATTAGGCTAAACTAAAATGACAGATGTCGATACCTGAGTAGTTAACCAACGAGGGTGCAGTGGGTTTGAGTGTCTGTCTCTTAATGGCTTAAACCTTGATGGTCGTTCCAATACGAGGTTTCCGTATGCACCAAAGAACAAGTCAAAGAGAGTAAAGAGAGAGAATTGAAGATCCCAAGGATTGGCTCCAGAAAAAAGAACACAAGTATAGAGGCAGCTTTTGAGTTAGAGATTCCAAGTGTCATGTGTATCTCAGAATGTTTCAAAAGTCATCCCTTGTCCAATAGGAGTGAGGACTTTTATAGCCAAAACTCTTAGAGAAGGTCCGAGTGACGAGTGTCGATCATCAAGGGCTAGACACGGTAAGATGATTCAACGTGTCCTTGCCCATACGTTGATTGTCACTTGTCACTTTATACCAGTGCAAGCAACCTTTGTTTGTGCTCAGTCCCTTTGATGTGACTTGCCCATGTGGGTCTAATCAACTGTAAACAACCGCTATAGGTCTGACGAGACGTCTTTTCTGAGCCACCATTTCTTTAGGTATCTCAATATTCCCCCAATTTTGTCCTATTATCCAAATGATATGAGAAACTCGGGACGTTGTGAGTGAGGTTCCCTAGGGGATGACTCCCTGAGGTAAATAATTACAATATGATTGCGAGTGTGGCACTTCAGAACATCGAGTGAGAACACTAATCGATGTTGTAGTACGACTTCGCTTGCGATCTCAGGTGTAAGAGGAATTCCATGCTGCTTTGTGACTAGGACAGTGCCATTGCTTTTCGGATAACCCTTTAGTATATGAGGGTTTCGGATACAATAACAGCATGATGTAATCTCGACGCTGAAGTCAAGTCGGGATCACAATTCTGATGATGAATTGCCCATCTCGGGGTGGGTTAGGCCGTTGTAGTGCCTTTTGAGAGTGGTCAAACCACTTAGCATCTGTGTGGAATCATAAGGTTCCCACACAAATAAACGTTGATGTGAGATTATAAAGTCGCCTTACGATCTCGAGACAAAATTGTGATGTCACTATCGGGTCTTGGGGATTAGACCATAAAGTTTTAACCAGCACTCGGAATATGATCAAATTGTCTTTATCCGGTGTTGGGATTAGATCATAATGTCTATCTAAACTCGGAGTAGGATCTCAATGTCTCTATCCGGTGTTGGGATTAGATCATAACGTCTATCCAAACTCGGAGTAGGATCTCGATGTCTCTATCCAATGTTGGGATTAGATCATAACGTCTATCCAAACTCGGAGTAGGATGAAGCGTTCTTGAAGTTGTTATGCCCCTTGGGTCTGGACATATCATGTTAAAGGCATGCCTTAAGTAAACTCCGAGACGGGGGCACAGAATGTAATATTGGGGGCAAGTGCCAGATGGCCATATCTTATTCGTTCAATTTGAATTTTCAAATTTAGGGATCATCAGTACCAACCAATCCGGATCCAATACCAAAAGAACACATTTTCAAATTAAAAAAATTGGATCGGACCGGTCACAGGTACGACGAGATCGGTTCAAACTGGTGGTACCGGTCGGGACCGACAGGACCAATCGCAATCGGTCTGGACTGTCCACTAAACAAGTTAAAAAATAAAATACAAGATCGATCGGACTAGCTGTACCGGTTTGGTTTAGACTGATACAATTGTATTGATCTGGTACAAACCGATACGGTCATACCAGACCAATCCAAACCGATACAATTGTATCATATTGGTCCAAAACCCCGCGATACAATAGTTTGTATCATAGTTGGAATCAGACCATTGAGGTCCGGTTCCGGTATGGACTCGCCGATATGGACCGGTACTAGTGATGCACAAACCAATAAATGACAAAAGGAATGTCAATTAACCAAAATGATCTATGCAGCAAAGGATTCGAACACTTGCTTCTACTGGCCTAAATCAAAGAAGACCGTTCTAGCAAAAGGTTTTCCCTTGAAAGAGTAATAGCAAGAAGGAAAAGGATGAGATCAGTCAGGAATGTTCAGAAAGACAACACAGAACTTTTGTAAACTTCAGCAAAGAGGATTCACAAGACAAAGCTCTGCAAATTCTCAGAGAATGTCAAATGCCAAGGAATCTATTAATCAACCCTCTTTCTGATGTATCGTTGATCTTATGTAGTTTTCAGATCCATCACTTGATCGTTTATAACGTCTTATCAACACATTTACATGCCTCATTAATGTATACAAGTGTTTTGCTCTAAATGCCCAAAACGCCTCATTAATTGAAGAACATTTAATGTATTTTTGAGTCGTTAGATCAAATAATGATTATAAAATTATATAGCTCATGATACGTTATTGTTCTGTATTGATTCAAGTCCTTAAATGCTTCAAGATCTTTGAGTATCTTGGCATAACTTATCTCTCTGGCCCTTCATTCCTGAAAGTCTAAGATTTATTTCCCCCTATGCCTTAAATGAATAACCTCGAACTTACTTACTTCGAGAAATAACAAATGTCAGGGAATATTCCTTTATAGCTATGTTCTCATACTGATTATTTCGAGTAACTACTTCGAAAGTTGATTTCGAATTATTCATATGATTATCCTGACAGATAACTTAAAATATGATTTTGGAATAATAAGTTGGTCATTTCAAAATATCATTTCGATATACTGAACTAAAACTATTTCGAAATACAAGCGTATGTTAATAACCTCATATGAGATTTAACTTGTGATGACGACTTGGCTCTCTCGAGGTGGCTAACCTAAAGATAACAAATTTGACGTATATCTCAAAATGATTCTCCCGCTAAGAGCAGACTTTTCGAGAAGATATTCAGATTTCCAAGTATACACTCTTTAGAATATATAATTACATAGCTATCCTTGCCAGATGTCATGTTATGATTGGAGGGAATCAATTTTCAAATTGGCGCATCATCAATAGCCCCCTGCGTTTGGAATGTAGTCATATAACTACATGGTAAACGCATTATCAAATAGGAGACAATTCCCAATGTTTCGAATAAATCCTTTTAATATAACTGGGTATTCGAAAGGATGTTGATCTAAGGTCTATCTTATATAGATCCTTAAAGAATATGATTTTGAATATTCTCATTCACAAAGAAATTTTGTTCTAAAATTTTCTTTAGAATGTTACTAGATTACTTCGAATATTTTTCTTCAAAGAAATTCTGTTCTAAGATTTTCCTTAGAATATTATAAGATTACTTCGAAGATTTTTCTTCAAAGAAATTTTGTTCTAAGGTTTTCCTTAGAGTATTATAAGATTATTTTGAAGATTTTTCTTCAAAGAAATTATGTTCTAAGGTTTTCCTTAGAATATTTTATCTTGAATATTTCAACCTACTCATGTGATTGTTTGAATATCTGAGGTCTATCTTTTGTATATCTTTAGGATGTTTATAATTTCGAATTGATTCTCTCACGTATGTGAGCGCTCGAAAATCTAAGGTCCATCTTGTGTAGATCCTTAGAATGTATATGATACTTCGAAAAATATGTTTCAAGCATAACTGGATTTTAGAGAAACCTTCATTTGCCTTTATTTCGAAACATTTAGTCCGTCACATGGATATCAAGTGGCAAGTTTTCATTGATTCAATTTTATTTTTAAAATTGAATCATCATTAGCCCCCTGCACTTATCACGTGTGGATTAGACATTTTTTTATTTTTTATTTTAGGCTGTCATACGCATTAAATGCGTTATGAATGATTATAACACCGTCATTTTTCCCTTTTGTATGATACCCATATTGTATTAAATGCAATGCCACATGTCCCAAGGTTATTGCATAACACATGCAACGCTTGGTAACTCGATGAACCGCCGTTTAGGGTTCCTGACAGTTTTAATCATTTGAAATTTCAAAAATGTATAAGTAAGAGAAAATCGTTTGAATTCTCTTTATCTTATTCCAATCTTCTTCCTGTGCTTATCCTTCGTTTTCTCTCTGCGAGTTCTTTGCCTTCGAATTTCCTTTACCTTCCTCTCTTTCTTTTACTAATTTTTTGAAATGGCTCCCAAAGGTCAGACATACAAGGGTAGAAGCAAGGCTATTACGAAGCTGAAGAAAACCTTTATAGTTACTGATCAGAAGTGTGTTGAAGTAGTTAATGAACTTTTCTAGGACTCTTCAAATGGCTTCGTCCCTTCTAATAGTGTGACTGAAAAAGATTTATTATCCCCTTTTCCAGATTACTCTGATATTTCTGAGACTGTAGACACCCCAATTTGCACGAAATGAATTGTTCTTTTTCTGTTTTGCAGCTCCTGGATGGCTCAGCTTGAGACTC